>VYZP01025726.1:3635-40894 GCA_013400635.1 Hypocryptadius cinnamomeus
CAAGCATTGATCATGGCTTGCCAAACAGAAATGAGCTGACAGTTAAACTCCAGAGTGTTTTCTGGAGCTCTTCAAGCGTTTCAGTTCCACTCTGCAGACTCACTCTGCCTTTAACTGGACCATGTCACATCCTTTTCAGAACAATTGGTGTCAATCATTTTATTGTGCGACAGACTCTGGGAGAAATGACACAGAGACTTGCCAAAGCTAGTTCTGATTGGTAGCAATTGAGGCAGACCAAGGCCATTTTGAGGCAGCAACTTTTTCAATAGAAATTGTTTTCTTTTAAAGTCAAACATACAGGTTTACACTCAGGAGAAACACAGTTTTTCCTTCAATGTTTTCATTCTTCCTTAACATTCAGGTAATTTCCCATAAAGGAAGAAAATTGATGACAGGAATTGAGATATTTGCATCTTCAGGGCAGAATGAGGGCAGAAGGATAGAAAATAAGGGATAAAGAAAAGTGTAAGTAACTTTGGGCTGGGTTCATACACTTTATAAAGGTGTTTACTGTACAGCTATTTTCCCTTGAGGTAGGTTTCTAAGCTCACATTAAGATCAATAGATATCCAGGGTGGAAATCATTAGGCTAAATGTAGATGCCTCGTACTGTTAGAGATACCCTAGGGTCTGCAAAATCTTTGTGTGGGCTGGCAGGTATGACAGAGGACTTAGGGGAACCTTGCACTGCTCTGGAGAGGCAGCTAAAGGAGCAAGATATTGAACAGCAATTAAACTGGCAGAAGGTGACATATTTGGGTGGCTAAATCCCACTCTGGGTGTGTACTGCCAGTGGAGCACAATTCAGGTCATTGACCTCCAAGTGCCTGGTGCCATATGAGATGCCTTTGGCTATTCCACCTCCAGCTGCTAATCCAGATGCATTGGCTTTCCCTGCTGCCTCTTTGTCGTGTCTGCCAGTCCCATGTGAATGTCTTTGCTGTCTTAAGAGTTATGTGAGCTTAGATGTCTCCTAGTCACAGACCTATGTTTATGTATTTTGTAGGATGAGAAAAAATATCTTCTAGACTCCCCTGATTGTACTGGCAAAGATCTCAACTCAATTGCCACTGCAGAGGCATCTGCACAGGTTTGATATGCCCTGTGTCACCTGAGGCACCTAGAAGGGAAGCATCTCTGGGTGGGAAAATTATCCTCTTTGAGTCTGAAGCACCTCTGTAGTAATGAGCATACCACCTTGGATCAAACAAAAAACAAAGTGAAATGATGTTTCGTCTGTCAGAAAACTCCCATCTGCACCCTCCATTGCCCCATGCTCTGTCACGGTGAAAGTGAGGGCTGTGACTCTCCCATGACACAGGGCTTTGCTGACTGGATGCTATCACACATTTGTAATACCTTTTTTAGGCTTCCTCTGCCATTGGCCTCACTTTCCAAGAGCTCCAGTAGGCAGGTGGCATTTCCTCACAGTACCTGTTTGCTGAGGTTGGGAGCCAAGCAGGTGCCAGGCAGTGCATGCTCACGGCGTGGAGTAACCCAAAGTAACACAAAAAGTCTCAGGAAAGGTATGGGGCTTGACAGTCAGAAAAAGAGGGGCTAAGTAAAGTCAAATGGTGTGAATTAAAAGCTGTAGCTCAGAACCAGAAGAGAAAGGGTGGTAGGGTTTTGCACTTGGCAGAAAACCCCATTTCCATCACTTTCAAGATTAAGCAGTGTTATTGGAGGCAAGATCTGCAAGCTGAAAGTTGTAGCATTTTATTCCTTCTGGTTTGTGCTGTTCTTATACTTCATTTTACTTTGTGTGTTAAGAGTCCCTCTAATGTCCTGCTACAGAAAGGCTGTGTCAGAAACACCTTGACCTTGAGTGAAACCCTGAACTAATTTGCTGTCTCCCGTGTCATTACCCTTGAAGGAGGAATGGGAGGAAATTTGGTGCAGCATAGAATTATTTCTCTGTTTGTACTCCCACTGCCTGGACACTGGGACGAGGGAGTCCCTTACTGAATTCATTCACATTTGTGAATTCACAGGACTGTACCCTCTCTCAAATGAGGCATATTAAGTTCGGGCTCAATAAAGAACCAGTCAAATGTCCCATGTTTAGTGATTACTAACTAAAGCTAGAACTTGTGCCCAAAGTCTTGATCTTGTGTTTAATCCTAATAAAAGCTCCATGTCTGGATTTCCTCAGGGACAGATACTAACAGCAATGGAAGGGATTGGTGTGATAATGTTTCTCTAATAGAAGAACAACAGAGAGACCAAAGAACAAAGTGATGGTGCTGAGAGAAGATAGAAGTGTCACCCTAAAGAAGGGGTGTTCCAGGTGAAGTGCTGGGAGCTGCCAGTATAAAGACACTGTCCCTCACTGACTGCATTGAGCCTGGACTCTCACGGGCATGGGAGCCAGGCTGCCTGCAGCTAACACAGCCTTGCTCCCCTCTTTCTTCTATTGGGTCCTGCTGTTCTGCCCTGGCTCTGGACTTTGTCTTAATCTGTTCTGACCCTCTTCTATCACTTCATTGCTGCTTGGTATCAGCTCCCGAAGGGTTCTTTGAACAGGGACTTCAGAAGCTGTGTCTGCTGGAGTATTTTGCATCCCAGTTTTTAACCAAATCTTCTTTAGCACATTGTTGGCTAAGGTATGTCTGAAAGCAACAGACAACTTCAGATGCCACTCCATTTTACTTTCACACTCTGGAGTCCCTTTTGTAGGAGGTAAATGCTTTAAAATCATCACAGCGAGGTGAGTTTTTAAATCACAAGAAACAGAAAGTCAAAGTCCATCCTGCATCTAAAAATTGGTTTTGTTTTGCTTGTCGAGATTACTGTACCTTCGAGTGACAGATGGGAATGTGAAAACTTTCAATCATCCTTGAACATTCAGGCTGGCTAATAGAGAAAAAATGTGAAAGGAAGAATCATCATTAAAATGGTCTTGAAAGTGATGACTTCCAAATTATTGTCTGTCAGCTTCTCCATATGGCCTGAATATCTGTCAGATGAACAGTATACATTAGAAATTCCTTACAAAACAAACAAAAAAACCCCAAGTTTTCTTTTTGGTCAGATCTGAAAATAAAAGGAGAGAAAGTAGATAACAGGGGAAAGAAAAGAGGAAGATAATTTGAAGTAGATATTTCTCACTAAAAAGTGACTGTACAAAAAGAAACCTTCAGTTCTGGTTTTATTTTTCTTTGCAGTACATATGTCAAGTCTGGCCCACTCCTTTTATTTTTCTAAGTGAACATACAAATTGGATTTTTACAATGACAAGGCCCACTGAAGGGCTCCTTCCTTCTTCAGAGGCTTCCCAGCATCCCTGTTACAGCAGTGCAGACCCCTACAACTGCTGGGCAAGGAGGCCTTTATGGTGCCCAGCAGTCCCTTTCACTGCCTTCATAGGGTATAACTGTCTGGAGCTGAGGATATACAAAAAATGAATGCATGTGAAAAGCTCTTAACAAGCCGTAATCAAGGAAAGCCATCAAGGGTTCAGTTAAAATTTTAAAGTGCATTTTGTAGCAGCAAGACTGAGGCAGAGTCCAAAGCTAAGTGCCTCATTCAATGCCATCACCACCTCTCTTTATTCATCAAACTGATGGCTTTCATCATCAGACTTAGCTGAATCATGTGCTTAGATTCACCCTGGGCAAGGGAGAAGGAAGGAGACTATTGAAGGTTTGACTTTATTTAACAGACTTTTGGGGGATGCAATCATCAAATGGACCAACAAAATAGCCAAGAATGAGCCATTTAGCAATCAGGGAACGCTGTGCCCACAACAAGTGAGAGGAAGAGCTGTAAAGCAGGACTTTCAGCTATGAATGGTCAGGACAGTTGCAATTAATTTATGATTTGATGTCTGCATGGATTGTTTAAGGCACATCAGGTCCTTGAGTGGAGGCTCCCATTGAAGCCACAGCAGCAATCTGAGAACAGCCCACCACAGGGATTTGCAAGTTTCCTTTGTTGTGCACTGGCTTTTGCTGATAGGTCTTGGTGTTTATGAGTGCAGTCATTTTGCCCACAGCAAATCTGGTTAATGTCTCTTGGTTTGTTAATCCTTCTCTATTTATTGTTCGGGACTTGCTCATATCTAGGATATTCTTGGAGATATTAACAGTGCTTAATATTTTACCTCTTGGAGTAAGCTGTTTGCTGCATGCCACAAATCATTTCTTTATCACTCCAAAGATGAGACCTAGATCTGTGCCAAGCCACTAATGTAATTACTGTCCCTTCCCTGCTGCATCCACCACATGCAGAACCTGTTATCTGTAATTATTTTCAATCACAAACACCACTCCAGACAGACAAGATCATCTTTCAAGTGCTAAGTGTTACTAAAATATGATCATGCATTATACTCACAGCAAGAGTGACAGGGAAGGCAGTTTGGAAGGGACAAGGATTGCTCTGGATGGTTGATATTAAGGCATCCACTGTCTGACCCCCTGGTTTGCAGTTTTACAATCTGTAGGTCTGGGCAGCTCCTCACTTAGTCACATAGGCTGGTTGTAGATCACTTTTTGAAGGGATCCATCATTCTGCATGGACCATGCAAAGAGCCTAGGGGCTGTCTGGGACCCTCTTAAATACTGAAGCCAAGGTCTTAATTCCAGCTTTGGATTGCCAAGGCCGGTTGTGCTCAGTCAGCCCTGCATGTCTCTCCCCATGCCTTGCTAGCACATTGAGTCAGATGCAGCATTCACAATAGCAGTGTTTCATAGAGCAGGGCAAGGAGCCTGTTTTATTCCCAAATATGGAACCTCTCCAGAAAAGCTGGTCTGTGACAGTGCCAACACCTCCACTGGTACATTGTATATCATCTAAAAAAGCTGCCAAGTGCCACCAGCACCTCCACTTGCTGACTCACCCCATCCCACTGACTGGGTCCTTCACACCTCGAGGCTGCAGCCCTTTTTGTGAAGGTGCCATTTAGTGATCTGCACATTTCCTTCCCCTTTCAATTTCTTTTCATGATTGTAGTGGATAATGGAAGATGACAGAGGGTGATAATTATAGCAGATTGTTGGTTTTGGTTTTCTTCCTTTTAAAAAAAATGTTATAGGCATCCTAAGCATTTTAAGCAGCTGTAAAGATGGGTGTGGTATCCTGGGTAGCATTGCTGGCTAAATGAAATAACTGTAGAGCAGGCCAGAATGTGACTTTTGAGCTAGACTAGTAACTGCTCTTTACTGAAGCTGCAAAATTAGCTAAATGATTTCCATGGGGTTTGCAGCCCTTGGATTCAGCTTGGATCTTTCACTGAATGTTGCAGCTGTTCAGCAGGATCTACATCCTCTGTGATTAAATAAATTGGCTGTGAGCATGTATGAATTATTAGTGGTAATGGTATGCAACCTTTTTGCTTTTGCAGGATCTGATCCACACAGTTGCTTACAAACAGGGATGGGTTGATTAGAAGGGAAGGAAGGGACTGAGGGACCTTTGTCCAAGTCCTATTAACACCATGGGCACACTTTCAGTGCATAAAATAAGGGACCCCAAATGCCAGTTGTCAACTGCAGTGCCCATGCAGACCAAGGGCAGCATCAGCCCTGTTGAAGTCATGTAGAATCCTGCTGAAAGCAATGGAACGTGACACACACATGCTCATAGATATAAATATACCTCAGGTCACAAAGCAAAGCTTGTGAAACTTCTTCTTGCTGACTAGCAGGCTCTAAATCTTTGTGGAAATCTTATGCTGATGGCAAATCCCTAAGCCTGGCCTGAACCTTGCCTGCAAGAAGTACTGGAGGACACATGTGTTTTGTCAAGACACAAATCCACAGCAGGTGCATGTGCACCACAAAAGGGAACTGTCTGAAGATCAGTTAAAAATGGATGAAAACCAGTGATGTCAAGGACATGTCAGAGCAACAGCTTCAAGTCTTGTGGGTACCTGTGGGTACCTGTGACAAAAAAAAAAAATTATATAAGCCTTTTTGCCAGATGGAAACTCCTGGCACCCTGTTGGTCTCTGAAAGGTGCTCACACAAAGAAGTGTGTGAGCTTGCCCATGGCTTTATACCTTGTCCTTTGCACATAAGCATGCTTATGTATAAAGCACCACTCGTGCTTTGGGGTCATGTGGCAGCACCAGCAATAGGCCGCAGTTTCCCATTTGATCTCATCATCCCAGGCAGTGCAGGCTGCAAGAGGAAAAGAAGCTGCACTGCTCACTGACTGGTACTTCACAAGTGAAACACAGTGCTGATAAAGCCCCTACCCAGCTGGAGAGCCAGCTGTCACTGGGATAAGGAGGCTTTCTGACATAGTTTTCCCTTATTTGGTTTATCTCTTAATAGGAGGCACAGCTAATGGTGAGGCTTAGTGATGGGTGCTGTAGGCTGGTTGTTAGACAGTGTTGGAATGACTTTAAGGGCCAGCATCCATGTGTGAGCTCCTTTGGAGCAATTCAACATTACAGTATATTGCATCGCTAAGGAATTTTTGACTGAACCCCAGAATTTATTTTCACTGAAACTGGGCTTGTAGCTTACAGACATGGGTGTACAGAAATGGGAAAAGAGGGGGCTGAATAGGGAAGGAGATAAATTGCCAAGGTTTGTGATCACTGATCCACTGTAGCATCAGAGGCAGAAAGAGTGAACAGGTACTCGTGTTTGGAAACGGGTGAGCCATGTTTGGAGAGTGGCAGTGGAAAGTGCCGTGAGCAATACTCGTGGGAAAAAACCCAAACAACAACCTGTTGCTGCAACAAAACCTAAAGAGAGCTGAAAACAAACAGTCTGTGAATGCAATGGGCACTAGACACTCTTGCCACCTGAGGAGAGTAGTTGGCAAGGGCTGAGTAAGAGCTTGTTCTGGGTTTGTAGGAGCAGCATTGTTATGCTAATAGTCCTTTCACTTGCCTGCAGTGCTGCTGTTGTGCTCTCCTGGAAGAACTGGGCAGAAGGCTTTCCCAGGACCTGTTTGTGGGGAAGGGCTGGCCGCAGTTTAATCTGGTCCAAGGCAGGCATGTGCAAGCCTGCCGTCCCTCCTACCCCCTGCATACATCTCCCTGCCCTCGCAACAGAGCCCTTTGAGCTTTGAGGTCTCCCAGACAGTCTGTTCAAGTGCTCAAGTTGGTTGCAAACAGCCCAGCCAGGGCAGTTCACTTTGGGCAGAGCAGCTCCTGGGCTGTGGCTGCCTGGGCTGGCACTGGGCACCACGAGCAGTGTGGGAAAGGGTCAGAACCATGGCAGGACTGGCTGGGGCTGCCAGTCTACTGGTCTGTGAACCTGACTCTGGCATCTAGGTGCTCTTCCTCCCTTCCCCAGCCATTCTCATTATCAGTGGTGATGTTCCTCCTTGCCCTATGGGGTCCTGCCCCTTCCTAGCCCACCACCCATGCTGTCTGTGCTTCACAACACTTTTCTTGCTTTAACAGTTCAAAAGACAATCAGCAGGGGCTTTTTTGAGAGACTTCGTCTGTCTTTAACAAAAGTAGACTCAGTTTTGGCCTAAATTCTCTTGTCTGAGAAACATCCTTTCTGAGAATTTAATTAGAAGTGATTCTCATTTACATGGATTCTACCAGCTGCCCTTAGCTCTATGGCCCTAGGGGAAAAAAATGAAATGATACTGTGAAAGATATTAGTGAGGACATTAGAAGCAACTATACCCAGATCAGGCAAAGTTCTGAAAATACCTGGCATTCACATGCCCTTAATTGCTTTTCTCCTGTCACAGCTGTTGGGTGAATGCTTCATCTGAGACAGAGCTGCCTCAGGGATTTCTTTTTCATTATGTGATGTAGATATGGAGACAGGAGCAGGCAATGACTGCTCAACAAGAGAAGGAAGAAGTAGGTTTGAGCAGCAAGAAGAAAATTGAGCTTAGTGGAGGAAGATCCAGTAAGCTAATATTTGGCTTAAACAGGGGCAGGAATGCTTGGAGGAGCAGCAAAGAAGATGCTGAGCTACTTTGCTAACAGCCAAGATGTTAAGAGCATTAAACATCTTTTGAAGAAAGATGAGATACCACTTCTGGACTTCAGGGCCTTGTTCAGGTGTGTCTTTGAGCAAATCAAGAACATAATAAAGTGATTTCTGTATCTTACAGGAACATCAGCAATATGAGAAGCTTAGGAATCTTGAGAATGGAAATAGTAGAAAGGAATGGCAAGTTCCAGGCCCTGAGCCATCATCCCTGTCAGGACTCCTGTTAGACTGGTGTGATGTCCACTGTGATTCTGTGACAACACCCAGGGCTTTTCTGCCCTGGGAGCACGGCAGCAGAAGTGCTTTGCCATGGAGCACTGCTCCTTATTGGCAGGAGAGGAGGAGCAAGATTATGTGAGTTTGAGAGGTATGCCCAAAGGCAGCAAGTGACAGCTGCAGGGCTTGAAACCTTGTGCTCTACCTAGCAGGTGAAAGGCACCCCTGCAAACCTTGGATTTGCTTGGCTTTACAGCCTGTGAACTGTCAGGTGCTTCTAGCCCATTATCTACACAGTGATTTGTTTCCAATCTCATGAATAAGATCTCACGCAAAGGAGGCAACATTTTCATGTTGTAACATACATTGAAATGTTCTCTCTAGGCTGTCTGTGTAAAATGCTTTGCCAGCTACATCAGCCTTTTGGCAGCTGCTGCAGTGACAGCTGAGAATGCAATATGATAAAAATGCCACTTCTGCAAAACAGTCATGGTGCATGGATGCATTGCTGATTCCCTGCGATGTCTTGTGAAGGGACAGGATTTGGCAAAACACATCTGTTTGGGGCAGCATGAGGGCTGGAGAAAGCAAAGCATCTTGTGAATGTTAAACCAAGTATGATAACATGTAAATGACTCAAGACCTCAGTCGCTTCCACTGAATGAATCAGGAAAGCTTTGTGGAGTGTGTACCTGTGGTATGCATTGATCAAGTAGTATGAAACCATTACTCCCTTGCTTTTGAAAGAGTGAAAAACAAAGCAAAATGGCAACAGATTAGCACAACTGTCAGTTTTCCTGATGGAACCTAGATGGACCCTGATTGATTGTTGTTTTAATTAATCAGAAGCAATCAGTTTGTAAATGCTGGCATTAACAACCTTCTATTTAACCACATGTTGTGTATTCCAAACTGCATATTAAGCCATTCTGGAGAGTAGAAGAGGAGTCTAAAAGCTCTCAGATAAAAGGTTCAGAAGCTGAGCATGGCTTCTGATGCTGAACTGCTCAGACTGGCTCCACCCACAGACCACCTCTAAAACACTGCAGCGGAAGGCAGCAGTCCAAAAAGTTTTCATCTATTTTTAGGAGAAGAAGAGACTTCTTTTTCTTTGGGATTCCCAAATTGCAGTTTGACACTTTGATTCCCAAGTGGCAGCCTGTGTTTAAGCTAATGGCAATTGCTTGTATAAACTTTTATTTCCTTTTCTCTCCATAGGTTTGTTGATCGGCTCTGGTTGTGCCCTCTATCCTCTTGGCTGGGACAGTGAAGAAGTCAGACAAACCTGTGGTAACCTTTCCAACCAGTTTGAATTGGGTGAGTCATCACCAAAGCATCTCAGCCACATTAGACTCTTCTATGTGCTGGCCATAAAAGCAAACTAGGATTTTTAAAGCACAGGCTTGGGGAAGCAACCTACCAGTGTGTGGTAGGCTAATCATATTGAATAATTCTGGAATGGTGCCGAGGCAGGGGATTTCAGATGGATCTCTGGAAATATTTTCCAGAAGAACATTATAAAAGAAAATGTATGTATATATGTATGTATGTATGCATAGTTTAAGAAGTAAATCAGATTTAATGGTCTTGCAATATGGGAGCTAACACTCCTGGAGGTCTTGACAGGGTAGACAGGGGCATCCCGTCACAGCTCAGGTCAAGGTAATTCTCCATGAGTGCAATTGGCTGTCTTTGAATTCTGGGATGTTTGTGGCCTTCTAACACAAGCCTAGAGTGTATTTGTATGTTACTCACATACTTGGGAAGCTGGCAAATAATACTTGCACCCTCTGTTTTCCTTCTCCCAAACAAGCTACTTGTCTTACTGCTGCTGACTGCGCTGTGCCTGGAATGAGAGCCAGGGATGCAGCCACACTGGGCTCGCACCTGTGCTTTCTCTGCAGGGGCTCTAGAAAACAAGGGAACAGCAGGGATGATCAGGATCTGATGTTTGAATGCATGTTGAATGAACTGTTTAGCTGGAAGGATCAATGCAATTGCTGATCCATTGTCTATAAGTATTCCCTGATCCTGTGCCACTTGAGGAAGAGGGGGATCTGCAATCCTCCTGAAGGAGTAGGAGGGACTGAGCACCTTGACTCCCCACAGACTTGAGAGCTTCTGCTCCTAAGCATACAGAGCTCCCCATTTCCAGCTCTGGCAAGCTAAACCTTAGTTAAGCATAGAAATTCTCTACATAGGTGTGCGTGCAGGACTTGTGCTGGGCCTGACAGTAATCCCAGTGCAAGGAATAATAGATAAAAATGGTCTAATGGGTTAAAAACAAACCTGCTGCATCATCTCTTGATTTTACACTGATGTTCCTGTCAGATTTCAGGAGTAAGGAGATTTGTCTCCATCTCAGAGGTATTTCTTGTCAAGATGTGCAATAGAATTGAGGTTGAAAGATTAAAAATTACTGCTTTGGGAGATATGCTCCAGGCCACTACCCCTGCAGAATTCCTGTGGTGTTTTGAGTGCATTTGATCTGGCAGGGGACCAGAAATTCTCATAACCAGTATTAGCACCCATCACTACAGTGACACTGATGTCTTATCAGCAACCACCTATGGTGTTGCTCAGAGGATGTGTAATGTACTCTAGAAGCTTTACCATGTTATTCTGAACTCTAATATCCTTCTGTGCTGTTGATATTAAATTTGCTCTTCAGCAAAGTATAAAAAGTTCCTGCAAGTTTTTTATTCACCTAATTATAGAAAGATTTAAACACAGAGGAGAGAGAACAATAAGAACAGAAATGTGTAGTTAGCTAGCAGAAAAAAAATGTTCCAGAACTTAGATTCCCAGCTCCATGGAAAGATGTGTCAAAGGATGTAGTAGAAAGACCTGGCAAAACTCTGTGGTAACTGTTGCAGGGCAGATTCAGGTTCATCCCTGCCCATGGCCAATCCTGTGTGGAAGCCTGAAGTAGTTCCTGGCCAGCCCATTGAGCAGTGCACCCTTTGAAAGGCCACCTAGCGCCTCACTGGTGCACGTTGGTTCCTGCTCTTCCATGCATGTGAGCAGCTCTGCTTCTGGGGCTCCAGCTTGTGTCCCATGTTTGTTCCCAGGTGCAGAAGAGTATTACCTTCCAGTTTATTTCTCTGCAGAGTCACAGAAAGTTGGTGTTGTGACAGTGTGAGCTCTTCAAAGTACTTGGGCAGTTACACACTGTTACCCTTAAACACTGTCATGTCCGCAGTCAGAGCAGTCTCCAAGACCACCTTCACTGTCTCAGTCTTGACTCATGAGTCAGATACTTGCATAAATTGAGTCACTCTGCCTTAAAAGTCAGTGAAGAAAACCAATGTGAAAAATGTCATCTGGCAGCTTTCCTTCCAGGTACACATAAGCACCATGAGAAGCCTTGCATTAACTGTGAAGTCTCTCTGTGTTTCCTGGAGCTGGAGCCCACAGCCCCTGTGTGACACATGCCTAGACTTGACAGCAGTGCTGGTCTCACTGATCTGCTGCAATCGTATGTCAACACATTAATTAACAGATCATAATGAGAGATGAAACTTGCTGCAGTGATTTCTGCTAGGCAGGCCTGCCACTAAACATCTCCTTTCCATGTACATTGGCAGTGAACTTAAATGCTTGGCTGAGATTTTTTTTTTTACTTAATGTCAGTGTCTGTTTGATGGTGTGTTATCAAAACCATCTGTAAAGAAGAGATACTGTCCGAGGGCCATTTAATAACCATGCTGCTAGTCTTTCATAAATACCTCTTGGTTGGTGATAACCCCAGCCTTCTAGGTCTCTTCTGAATCATTAGGGACTGGCATACTCATTATAGCCTACAGGCCAAAAATGATGTTTCAAAGACTTGATCTTACTAAGTCTCAAGACAAATTTAAGTAATTATTGCTTTCATTTGAATATTTAATTTGATTAAGCTGCAATGATATGCTTTCTGTTCCTGAGCCTGTGAAATGGGTTGTCTGAAGAACCACGCTGCATTCCAAATTTGCTCTCAGAAAATCTGAGCTGCTGTGAGCCCTGCACTGGTTTGCTAATAGGAGAAAATGTGATGATGGGATTGCTGGTCCTGCACCCCCTGCTGCTGTGGGTGCTAGTGAGGATGACACAGAGAGGATAATTCAGCTCGTGGTTGCTCTCAAAGGAGATGTGTTCACAGGAATGCTGATCAGCAGACAGCATTCAGCCTCCTCTTCTGGGATGGCAGAGCAAGTGCTGCAGCCTGGGCTACAGGGAGCATGTGTGTGCAATTGGGAGAGGGTCAAAGCTCAACAGGTTCAACCACAGAGCCAGCAAAGGTGGGGGTTCAGCACTGATGTTTGTTCTGGACTTAGAAAAGTAAGGGGGGAAAATGGTTGAGGTTGAAGGTAGAAAATAAAAGCCAGGAGCTGCAATCTTTATTAGAGGAGGATGAAGAAGAACAAGAGGCAGGTACAGATGAGGGACTGCGAGAACTGTCTTGAGAAGCAGCTGAACTGTGCACTGTGATATGTAATGTCAACCAGAAATGTACTAGAATTAATAATTAAATGAAAAAATTTCTTAACGAAAACATGACAAACCCCTGCCCCCATAACATGTTCCTAACTAGAGAGAATAAATAAATAGCAATGCTAAGAAACCAGAAAAAAAACGGCTAATCTTTAGTGGGTGTGCTAGATAAGAAATGACATGTCTCCAGGCACTCTGAAAAGGCTTTAGACTAATAGTGCTGAGATGGCCCATATTGTGAAGAGGGTACTCCTCCCTCTACCCCTGCCAAACACACACATTTCTGTGTGGATTCCAAAGTAGTGTTTAAAAAGGCTGCAGGAAAAATAACCATGCCTTTAATTTAAGTGGATTTGAGTATTCTTTTCTAGAAAACCTGAGCTGACAGTGTGAAATATCCAGCAGTTTACTGCTCTCTTTAAAAATTGATATTTATTTGGTTTTATTAAGTGAACTATGTCCAAAGGATTCACTTAAACATTTTTGTATTTAATTGGGCTATTTTTTTTCAATCAAATAAAAGTGGTTGTATAGCTCAATCTCTGACAAAGAGGAGTTATTCTTCAAATGAAGATACCCTGCCAAGGACAACTCCATTTGTTGATTAAATTACATTCAACAGATGAGCTGTTTTGCAAAGGGGGATGGGGAATAGCCTCCATAAATAGACACCATAAAGACCTCCATAAAGAGGCTGGTGTACCTGTAGAGGGGCTTGCTCCCTGCTCTTCTCTAGAAGTATGGTTTTGCCATCATGAAAAGAAGCCCACTGATAGATTAGGCCTTTGACAAATGACCTCTTGCAAATCTTGTTGAGAGGTCAAGGCCATGATAGGTCTGTGCTGTGCTGCTCTGCTTGTAGTTCCCAGCTTCCCAGCAGTCAGCATGACCTCTGTGAAGGTCTTGGAGCCCCGCTCCCTATTGCAGCATCCCATCTGGATCACAGGTCACACATGGAGCAGGTTTCTCCTTGAAACACTATATTATGAACAGGAGAAATCTTCTACCACTGGTTTAGGGTGTTAACTCCTAGAAATAGGGCAATATAAATAAATGGGGGCAAGAAAAAAAGAGATGTTTATGTTTTAAACCAGCACAGTTGCTTGCTCATTGACCGAGTCAAAGTCTGTACTCTAATTTGGCAACAGGGTAATAGTGCCTGAGGTGGAGACTGGAGTAGGAAATGGGCAGTGCTCAAAGGGACTGCCTTTCACTGAGGATGGATGAAAATCATCTTCACCTCACTGTTATGTTGCATTATTCACACCCTGGACTTGCCTGTGGGCCCATTCAGGGCAGCAGTGACGTGGCACAGCAGAATGGAGCTGCTGACTGAATGGTGTAAAAGTGAGTCAGATCTACAAAATCCCTGGGTCTGCAAAAGGAATTAGCAGGCAATTTCCCAAAAGTAACCATCATTATGGCATATCATATAGCACACATTCAATTTTGCTGAGCTAGAGGCACTTAATACCATTTTGTTTTCATTTCTAAATGTAATACATAAGAAAAACAGATGAAAAAGGAGTGTTTTATCAGGAAATTCATTAAAGTGAGGGACTCTGCATTAAGCTGAGAGTATGCACAAAAGTGAAGACTACACTAGACATTTGCAAAAGCTTCCACATTCTGCATATTTAAGCTGTATGAAGAAATCTTCTGAACTTGCATGCCTGTTTTAAAGGGGCAATGTGAGTGTACACGTGTGAACACATTTGTATTGGTTTTGAAGTCTAAAATCAATGTGAGACTTCATTTTTGTCCACTGATTTCCCTGGATGTACATGTGGAAACTGCTCAGTTTTACGTGCTGATTTCTGTTGTGATGGGTGCAGAGGCAGCCAAGTTCCACAGAAGGTCCCAGAGAGGTCAGGGCATGCTCAATTTAACTCACAAAATTGAGCCCCAGCTGGCTTCTGGTAAAACAGCACTATGAGACCAATACCTAAGAGCCCAAATAGCAAAATATTTATCTAGAGTAAGATTCACTTATTGAAACATAGATGATTCATCTCATCACCAGCCAGCCACCAGCTGCCACTTCCCAACCACCAGATGTATGAAGTGATAGCAGGTACTTACTAGCCAGGGAGAGTGAAGACACAAAATTCAAGATAAACTCAATTTTTTAAGGGAAATTTTTTTTTAACTATTTGGCAGATATTTTTTCTTTCTTTGACAAAATACAGCAGCTCTATCTCTTCCTTCATGGTCAGAGACATCCTTGACCTGGGGGTCCAGCTGCAGCAGCAACCAAAGCAGATAGCTCCAAACACACACCTTTGCTTGCTGTCTGCGGCGTCCCATCTGTCTGTGGACTGCTGTGAAAGGGCACACCTGGCCAAAGTTGCTGTCTAGAGAGAAACTTAAAAGCCTGGCTCCCATCCTGAACTAAACAAGCAGCTGGATTGGCCTCAAAAGCTCTCAGAAACTTCTCTCATGATGGATATTTGTTTCAAAAAATCATTATTATTAAGGTTCCCCTTTGCCACTTTTAGAGGGCTTGAAATATCTTAAAGAAAACCATTGACTTGATAATTACTTTTGCTGTGAAAATGTTAGAGTAAATGGTCTTTAAAGCACTTTCCAAGCAAACAGTGAAGTTACTAAAACCGCATTAAAAGAAAGCAGAAAGCAGTGTGGATGTAAAAAAGGCTTTGTCAACTATTTAATTTGTCTTCGGTGGAATATTTCAGCATCTGGCTGAGTGTTGACACTGAGTGCCAAAGAATCAAGAAAAGGATTTAGAAGGGAGGACAATTTGTTAGAATCCTATTAAAGGCAAAACATTCAAAGGTGTTTTTCTACAAGCAATCTATCTGAAAAAGGCATTTTTCTTGTTTGCAGATCCTCTGCAAACAGCACGGAGATTTCACACATTCATTTTTTGACTGGGTCTGAGCACAGCCTTTACAAGCATACTTGAGCTGCAGCTGCTGAGTTCTTAGATAAATGACTGAGTAAACTACCTGTTAGTAAAGGAAGTATTCCATCAATAAACATTTCCTCTTTAGTGCTACCCAAACAGCTTCCATTCTTAAATCTTTGTAAGCTTTTGGTGACTATATCAAGGTCCACATATATTCTGTCTAACATAAGGAGAAACTATTTACACCAGCGTGTAATGACAGGTCAAGGGGGAATCACTTCAAACTGAAACAGTAGGTTTAGATATTTGGAAGAAATTCTTTACTGGTGAGGAAGAGGTTGCCCAGAGAGGCTGTGGATGCCCCATCCCTGGCAGTGTTCAAGGACAGGTTGGATGATCTGAGCAACCTGGTCTAGTGGAAGGTGTCCCTGCCCACGACAAAGGGGGTGAAATCTTTAGGGTCCCTTCCAGCCCTGTCCATTCTATCATTCTGTGATAAGGCACATACCTTTGTTGGCAGAATTAGACATGGTCGTGCAAGAACCTTCTGCAGTCAGTAGACATTAGCAGCAGCATCCAGAAAGGGACTCAGACCACCTGGAGCAACTATTTGGTACTCTTTATTATTCAAAAGGTGCAACTGAACTGGTTGTTTGGAATCCTTTCCCAGTTAAAAGGAAGAAAAATAGGAGCTACCAGAGCATGTTCATCTGCTGTACTTTACATGTTTACTTTAAGAGGAAATGCAGCCCAAGTGACTTTTCTTCTTCATTGTCTCTGAAGGGAGTCTGGGGTACTAGTCCAGTGTGAATCTCAGCATTGTGTATGTTCAAAGAGAGGGGAAATTGATTTCACTTCTGCAGTAGGTGAGCTTTCTGCTGACTTCTTGCAGGAGGCTGAGAGAACTCCTCATTAGCAGCACACAGGCTATTGGTCCTGGGAATTTGAGCATTGTAATTGACACTGGGTATTGGTTTCTCCTTCATTACTCCATGATAAATGCACACCTACACCAAATTTGAGGTTTGATTAAACAAAATTCTGTGATCCTCTAAAGAAAGGAGGATTTGATCATATATATGTGTCTATATACAGCAAGACCAAAGAATTTCAATTTGGCTTTTTTTCCCTCAGTTTTTACCCTTCAGAACTTCATGAAATTTTATGCATTTAGTTACAGACCAATTCTAAGTAACCAAAATAGATTGAAAAAATATACATGCATTAAAAAATCATGTATTTTTTAAAAAGGTAAATGCATTGAGAAGGTCGTATCTGCAATGAAAAAGTAACCAGCTCCACTGAATTCCTTATTTTGTATCAGGCTGTTTGCTGGGCTGCAGTTTTACCTTATATAGTGTTCTTTCTTTGTTTCACATAACTACTTTAATTCTTTCTGGACACATTCCAAGTTTCAGCTTCTTTTCCTGCTTTTGCAGCTGATTTCACATGACAGTTTTTCATTGTTACTGTGTCACGAAAATGATCTTCAGCTATTTAATTTATCTTGGCTTTGTTTCAAAATAGGTTTAACTTCCTATTAATTAGCTGATTATCTTTTACATTCATTTATGTCTTTCATATTTCCAAATCCCAGTATATCCCTTAACATCACACTTTTTTCTTTTTTTTTCTGACTACTTTTCCAACACCCTGATTGATTATGTGAATTCACATTCTCTGTAGTACTGTACTCTCATGTGAATCTGTTAATTAGAATTCCTGCACAACTTCTTGGAAGTAGGAATGGTAGGTTTTATTTTTGAAGGTATATAATTTGTTCTCTACAGTCTGGCTAATTCTGAAACCTTTTCTCCTTCAACTTAGAGAATAGGCTGTACTTAAGGTTAATTGATTAGAGTTTGCCAAATACTCCAGACTATGAGTCCAGGATAGTCTTAAAATTAACAGCAAAAAAGGTACAAATATTTAAGATTCTAAGTCTTGCAATTAACAGGTTTGCATCCAAGACACTTTCATATTCAGGATATTTTTTCATAAGTGGCAATTATTGGTTATTTTAGATGAAACCATATGTTATTTCCAAGACCTTGATAACTATATGTGATAATTATTTATAAGACATCATGAATAGAAATCCTGGTAAAATTATGTTTTGGCAACTGGATCCTGGCACAGCTCCATGGTAGATCAAGTATCTACATATTTTCTGTTGCCAAATTTTACTCACTCCCAAATATGTCTTAATCTTTATTTGCCTATATATTCAAGAGGAGGAGGGAAGCAAGGGGATGCATATCCTGGCCTTGAGGATCACATTAGAAATCAGGAAAAGACATGGAAGTGCTTTTTAGTAAGCCTATTCATCACTGCAAAACTGCCTTTCCACATTTACTGATTTCTTTTGGTTTAGTAAATACTGTCTTATGTTCCATGGGACTCTTTTCTGTAAATCTTCTTTTGATAGTGTCCTTGCTCTCCATAATTTTTGTCCTCTGTCCTTAGGGACCATGATTTTTCTCAATCCTCTTAAGAAAGAGTGGAATGTTTCCAGTCTTTCATTCCTTTATTTGCTTGGAAAATGGCCATCTGTACCTATAGCTGCAAGCTCCATGATTCTGTTATTTCAGTGTTCATCCTGACACTCTCTTGCTGCCAGTCCCAGGAAAACAAAGGTGAAAACAAAGTTCTTCATGGCTGCCTACAAACTTATCTGAGCCAACTTGGACAGTCCTGCTTCACTGAACAACCAAGAGCTCCAATTATTTATGCTCTCTTAAAAAAAAAAAAACAACCCCAAAAAACCCCCCCAAAAAACCCCAACAAACCCCAACTAGAATTAACAAAGTGCTGAAGCACTGAAGCCACAGCTTCTTCCTCAATACTGACCTGTCAGGTGAAGACTGATTTGTTAAAAGCAACACCAGTTCTGTGCAGAGAAGCAAGCTGCTGTGATGCTTGTCATCTCTGTCAGGTAGAAGAGCACTTCAGCTGCTGGGAATTTACTTTGGCACAAACTCAGATCTGGCCCATCTTAGAAGCAGGAACATGTACACATTGTTGCTCGCCCCTCCACACCCTCAGTGGGTGGGGACTCCTCTACCTATGTATATATATGTGTGTATTCCAATGCATATTTCAGGAAAACAACAAAGCTTTTGTGCCTTTTTGTGTGTGTGAAGATTGGCATTCTTTCAACAACTCTGTAATTCTACCAAGTATTTAGGTAGTGTTGTTTCTCATTTTAGAATTTTGACATAAAGGGGAAACTGCAGTACTGAATATCTCATCTTTTATATGACAGGCTACATGAATGCAAACTGCTCTATTTGATGGTTGAATTTAAGCCCAAGTTCTGCAAATCTCTTCAACATCTGCTTACCACTGAAACATGACTAGTCCTGCTGGTGTCAGTGCAGTCATAGTTTCTCAACTCTGCTTTTTATAAAGCCTTCTCTACCTCTTAAAATGAGTGTTTTATATCAATGTGAAGCAGAAGTCATTTTACAATTTAAACTGCAACTAAATTACCCAATTATTGATGACCAACAATCTTTCTTTAGGGTGCAGTAGAACTAAAATAGGCCAAGACGAGAACACCAAAGCAGAAACAATAACTCCAAAATGTTTTCTTCCTTGTGTAATGTAGGGTTATAAAATGCCTGTCATTGTTTCGTTTTGACACATGGCTATGCAATGCAGGCATTCATTGCAATGGGTACCTTTGAGATGGATTATCTCTGGTCCTTTATCTATCCTTAACTATACTTGCAATGGAAAGTATAGCTAAGTCCTATACCCTCAGACACCTGCCCTGCTGCAGGCTCTTTTTCAGCACAACAGCTTGAAATTCTGCTCTGCTCAGCATCATCCAAGTACAGATCAAGCTGTTCTTTCCAAGGCCTCCCATTGCTCTTGACATGGGCTGGAAATAATGGCCAGGTTTATTGCTGTGTTATTATTGCTCTAAGGTCAAGCTCCCAGCTCTTTCATCCATTCTCCTGCTCTCCCATTCTTTCATTTGTTCATCTTGACCCAACTCACACTTGTGAACTACATTGCATTTGTTAGATCAAGAGGCTGCCTGCCTGCCGTGCCTCAGAACATTAAGCAGGGCAGTGGTCCTTTGGGTCCTTTCCTTGGGGAATGGATCATGGTCTGGAGAAATAAATGTTATTCTCTTCAGCCAAGAGTGAATGTGTGTGTTGTATCTGTTGAACACATCTCTGGCACTGATTTAACAATTCTTTCTTCTTAATATGTACACACATACTCTCTCCCGCTGCCGAGGCACAAAAGTTGAAATTGCACCATATAAAAAGGTCAAATTTACTTCATTCTGTCCTGCTTAGGTTACAGATTTGGGTAGTGCCACCAGGTGAATCTTTAAGCTCTTTTTGAAGTAGTATTTTGACATTTTCTCTACCTGGAAACATTATGATGAGAAAAATTTACTTTTTCAAGCTGCAACTACAATTCTCTAGTAGTTTTTGGAATATTTCACAATTTTAAAAGACCTATCAGATGGAGTCCGTCTCATCACAAGAAATGCTGTAGCACACCCTACTCTGGATAAACATGATAATTTTCAAAACAATCCAGTGACTTTAGACATCTGGTGTAGGCTTAAGTCTGTTTTTAAAATTCCCAGCAGAAGCTAAGGACATGGTGTGTACACAGCCAAAGCAGTAGGTAGCCCAGAGACAGGTCTCCCCATGGACTGCTAAATGATTGGGCAAGTGTCAGCGTCCCATCGGGACATTGCCAGGCACTTGACAGCTCTCCAGGGTTTCTGATGGCCTTTTCTTCAGGAAGTGAGACTCTCTGTGCGGTCTTCTGTAAGGAAGACAAGACTGGTGCTATCTACAGAGCACAACTAGATGACAAAGCCAAGTAAATCTCTCTGTCTGCTTCAGAATGTTAAGGAGAGAGGCTAGTGAGCTCAAGCCAAGGCCACAAGTCCTCAAGTCCTCTTGGTCACATCAGGATCTTTGTTTCAGTGGACACGTTTAAAATAAAAATTGTGAGGGTTATGAAGAATAAAAAAAAATGAAACAAATATTATGCTTCCTGCTGTGGTGTTAGCCTGAGATCTTCAAAGTGACCAGGAGCATAAGTGTTGCCTCCCACTAATGTCTCCTTACAAAGGCTGCCAGACAATATCCTGCAGTGGCGGTGCTGTCTGCCTTGAGGCATGTGAATGCCTTGGACATGTTAAGATGAACAGACATTTTGTGTTTCTTGTGCCTGAGGCAGGATTAGCTGAGTTGATAATTGCCTGAACCTCAAGCCTGGCCCTCAGGGATGCCATTGGGACAGAATACCAGCATGACACCTATTTCTAGATGCAAACTCTGTTGATACCTTCTGTTCTCTGAAGGGAAGAATGGTTCCTGCTGCTTTTGGAAGGTTGGGAAAGAAGTGTTGCATTGCTGCTTGTGTCTTACTGAGAGCACTCACTGCTCAAAGCAGGGTGATATCACCCGAGGTGTCAACAACACAGGAAGAACCTCAGTGCTAACAAGTCCCAAGCACTCAAAAAAGACAAAGATGATGCAGCCCAAGTGTAAATTGCTTTTGAGATGGGTTGAAATCCTGAGGAGTAACAGAAGCCATCTCCTTGCTTTTGGAGATCTCTAAAGAGGCTTCCTCCCTGCTGCAGCTGCTGTTTTCCTGATATCCTCCCCTACTGCAGGCACAGTGCCTGAAAGGGAAGTAATCACTTTATGGTCCACTATGGGATTCCCCAGCACCACTTACTGTATAAAGATGCTGAGGCCTTTAAATGGATTGCAAGCCATATTGTGACACTAATTGACAGAAGATCAGTGACAGAAGATCAGTGAATTTTTCAGCAATGGGTTGTGACCTCAGGTGGCAGTAGGGAAATTTTTCTATTTTTTTATTTCCGGGCTTTGTTCTTCCCTTCCCACAGCAGCCCCCATACAGGTGATCCCCTTACTCTGCGCTCCTTTGGGGATGGTCAGAGTCGCTGCCTGTGTGAGGGGATGTGAGCAGGTCCCCCATGCCCTGGGCCATGGTCACCCAGCAGTTCTCAGCTGCATCTGGCTTCAAACTCCCCCGGAGCGGTGGCAAAGCCTGAATTATATCCCGCTTTCGCTGTCGGAGCTGGGCATACAAGTGGGCTGAAATATCAGAAAAGTGTTTTCCTGGGCGGACAGAAGGGGAGGGTGGTGGTGGCTGCACTTCCCCGCCTTGTAACGCTGACCCTTGTCCCTTTGTTTGCCTTGCAGGGACCTGTCACATCGGCTGGGCCTACTACTGCACGGGCGGGGGCGCGGCGGCCGCCATGCTGGTGTGCACCTGGCTCGCCTGCTTCTCGGGCAAGAAGCAGAAGCAATACCCCTACTGAGCCGGCCCCGGGCAAGGGCCCTGCCAGGCTCGCCCAGGTCTGCTGGACAACAGCAAAGGACAAGGAATTTTCAAGTGCTTTCTCTCAGGAGCAGGACGGCGGGCGGCCCCAGGGTGGCAGGGAGGTGAAGGGTGGTGCAAAGCCACCCAGCCGGGCTGGGCAGGGACTGGCTCTCTCACCCGAGCCTGCTCAGGGTCTGCTCCACAAAAACATAGGCAAGGAAAACTCTGCTTTGGCAAATGGTGAAATTCTGCATGCACCAATTACTGGACAGGCTGGTGAGGGGTGGCAGCGCCCACGTGCTGGGGTAGCGCCTGGCAACCCCTCAGTGCGGCGCTCCCAAAAGCACACACGCACGCACAGATGTTGACCATGGCACAAAATAAGTAGAGGGGAAACTTTTTTTTGGTGCGATTCTTCTTTCTTTTCCTTTTTATTTTCTCTCCTTTTTTTTTTTTTACTTCTCTCTGGTGGTTTAAGACTTGGTGTTGCAACACTTTTTAATCTATACATTAAACTTAATAAAAGGACCAATAAGCCACTTTGTCAGTATTTTGTATAATCTCTACACATTTTTCTTCCCCAAACATTTATCCACTGCTTATTCAACCCTATATAACTTTTACTAAGACTCTGTGTTTTCAGCATTATTACAAAATGCAACATAATTACTTGGCATATGTACCCTTACTATAGTACTTTTTATGAAATGCAGAAAATGGACGTTTTCCCGTCCATTGGAAATTCCACTCACGGTACTGTAGAGCTCTGTTGGTTACATACAACTAACAGCAAACTTCTTCCAGACATAGATTTCTGTTGCTGTTATGTTTAGCTCATTGATGTTGTATCGTGCTGTACCATGTTTATTATTTCAATATTCATTTTTGTAAAATATATATATAATATGTGCTATTTTATGTTTGTATTTGAAAAATCTCTGTAAATAAATTTTTCCTTGATCAATACTTGCAATGTATGTTTGTGCCAGTAGATTAAACAGTCCCTTCTCAAATCTCCACTGGAAAAATTCTCAGAAATACTCATGACTTTATAACCATGCTCTATCCTTTTACCCTGTAAAACACAGACACATTTAAGGTTCAGTTCCACTGCCTGAGGATAGACATCTACTGCCACTGGAGACATTCTGGCATATTCCACATTTTTGCCTGCTGCTGTCAGGTGTCCTGAAGGATTTCAGCAAGACCTTCCCCATTTTGTCCTGGTTGCTGCAGACTCAGAATTTCACAGAAAACTGTATATCCCAGTTTAGCCAACTGAAATAAGCCTTTATTTCCTTAATACCAATTACTCTGATCAAATACCTACCAGGCAGCATTCTCTGCACAGGACACTGGAACTGTACATAAAAAACTTAAAAAATCTATCTTTTATTTTCTTTATTTAGAGCAATGTGAACTTAATTTATAAGTTCATAGCCAATTTATTTAATCATAACTGAAATAATGTTATTCCCTTTCAAATTTGTTTTTCTGATCCTGTTTTCCCAGTATTATATGTCTGTTGTGTATATTTAGGTTACCATCTATGTTTCAGTTGCAATTCTGGTGGTTAATAACACTTAGAGCTGAGCAAATCTGGCATCATGCCACTGCTCTGTACATTGCACTGGGCAGATTTTCGGAGAAATGTGGAAATAGCAATGTCAGCTTACAGTGATCAATCCTGATATCACTCAATGAAATTTTATCGAGTTTTATTATAGGCTAAGCGCTATTTATTTGCTTTATGGTGCTGTGCAGTGGAAACAAAATTGTACCTTAACGCTCCCAGATTAGCCCATAATAGCCCCATCTCATCTGACTGCACTTCTGCTGAGGAGCACACCAACCATGCTGTGGAGATTTGCCTCCCTGCACGGTCTTCCCATAGCACCAGCATGAAGCAAGGAGCTCTTCCCTCCAGATTCCAGTTTTTAAGGCTCATCTCTTCTTATGAGCACTCAGGACCATACCCAAACCTCCTGTGGGAGGTCAGCAGCACCCCACGTATCCTCACAGTAAGTATGAAATGTTAGAGTTGTGGATTGCTGTGGATTGCTTATTAAAACTGAAGGAGATATGAACACAACTTTGACTGTGGCTCCCCTGACTGCAGTCAGATCTTTGGCAGGTGTATCTCAATCACAAAATGCTGCCTTTGTACACTGCGTTACTGTGGAAACATGCCTTTCCTTCCACTGAAAATGTGGTTGGCTCTAAAAAGTTTCTGTGACCTGGCTGTAAATGTGTGTGTTTCTATTCCACATTTGACTCTCGCAAGGTTATATCCTGGACTGTGCATCATGAAGAGCACTTTGACTTTATTTAGATTCTTCCTATGCTTGGGTTCAGGCTTGATTTATCATGACAAACTGGAACTATACAATTACTTCATGAAGAAAATTAGGGTTTTGTTGCGATGCAATACCATTATAGCATGACTGAATTTGTATACAATCTGCTTTTTGAAATTTGGGCTTGAATAAAATGTCAATTTTTAATAATCAAGCCAATGACATATGCTGCACCTGCTTTGAAGCTGTTTATCATATAGTCTTCAGCTGCTGTGGTATGAATAAAGCAATCACAGCCTAATTAGGTTTGTCCATATTTGTGCATTTTGGTTCTGATATCCATTTTGCACTAGAATATAAATACCATTTATTATCATGGTTATCAAGCCTCACAGCTATAAACTCTAATAACTTCGAACTGGCAAAAGATTGTTTTTGATTTCACAGTCTGGAGTGTCAATGAAATATTTACAATATTTACCATGTTTAATTTTCCATTTACTTATTCTTGAAGATGAGGAGCTTGGCCTTGCATTTGTCTAAACAAAAGAGGTAAGCTTGCACACAGTCCTAGGTCACTGAATTTTTTCCTTGCCGTTGCTGGCAATTGTATTCCATAATCCTGTTCATAAATTTATCAAGCTGTATTTTAGAACTGTTTAAGCAGTTTTCCCCCAACAAACACATTTGGAAATTTATTACAAAATCTCATTCTTTGATTATACACTTCCTGTGTTCCAGACCACCCAGAGGTCTTAGTCCACTTCCAAAAAACACTCTGGGAGCTGTAAGTTTCATCTGCCACACCCAACTAATACAGGAGCTATATATATATGTAGAAAAAAGTCCTGTAATTGCAGACTACTGTTCATTATCTGAAGCTGTTTTAGGACAACAGAATAATTCAGGTGGGGAACAACCTCAGAAGATCTGTGGTCCAACCTCCTACCAAAGGTAAGGTCAGTCATAAGGCTACAACAGGTTGCTTAGGAATTTATCTCACCCAATCTTGAAAACCTCTTAGGATGGAGATGCACATCATCTCTGAGCAGCCTGTGCCACTGCCTGACTGTCCCAAGAAGGAATGACTTTTCCTTATAATAGATAATTTTTTTCAATTAACGACGACTGTCTCTCATCGTCCCACCGAGAATAACCAAGAAGAGCTCACCCCCATCTCCTGCCACCTCCCCGTGGGTGCTGGGTGGCTTCTCTTGGGTTATTGTGTGCCCTCACAGCCATCCTTTCACCAGGCTCAGTAAGTCCTGGCCTGCATCACTGCAGGGCCCCCTTGCTTCACGTCTGCAAGACTTGGCATTTGTCCTGGTGAATTTCATAAGGTTCCTGTTGTGCCATTCCTGCAGATTGTCTCAGCCCTATGGCTGGCAGCCCTGCACCTCAGTATATTGCCTGATCCCCCCAGCTTGGTGTCATCTGAAAACTTGGTGACAGCACACTCCTTCACTGGTAAAGCCATTGGACAGGACAGGTTCCAGAATAGACACGTAGATACCCCACCCACTGCAGGCATCCAGGTCCAAACAGGAATCATGACCCTCTGAGCCTCATCATCCAAAGAGGCTTTAACCTCCTCATCCAGACCATATTAGCCCAAATTTGGTGCAAAAAAAACTGGGAGCCTGTGTCAAAAGCCTGTTAAAATCCCTGCAAACATCCACTGCTCTTCCCTCAGTCACAAATCCAGTCAATACACCATGGTGAGTCAGAATGGATTGTTTGGAATAAATATAATCTGACTGGAAAGGCACTTCATATGTAAGCTGGAGTGGGGAAAGTGGAGGTGGAAGAACTTGATGCAACTTCATTTACATAAGTTTAGTCTTTGGGAATGACTGTGGGAGAACGTTCCCCCACCCAAATCCCAGAGAGCTGGGGACTTTCCCTATGCATCTTAATGTGCACTGCCAAGACTCCAGTCCTAAGCACTAACACAGTGTTTCCTTAGAGGAAAAATGCAAATTGTGTCATTCAAGCATTAAGTCACTCATGTCTGCATAAATATGAGGCATGTGAAAGCCTGTCTGGAGTTTGAGAGAGCATTAAGCTATTTCTATCAAAAAAGTCATTGCTTTTCAAGACTTACATATTAACAAACAAATTTTTACTATGTGCCACAGAGTTTGCTCTCTCCACAAAACACAAATATATGTCTACGACAAAGATCCCCAGCCCTTAAAAATGTTTTGAAGTTATAACTCCTGAGGCAATTTAACCCCTCTATTTCCTTTTTCTTGAGGGAAAATCCAGAAATCAGTTGTAACTGCAATTTATCTGTCATTCATTGAAATAGACTGTGAAAAATATCAAACTGAATGACAAGACAGATAATCTGTACATCAACATAAGCATTAATTTTTTTCTACATACTTAACCTTTCAGAGAGACAATGGTGAAATTAGATATGTCTTTTTTTAGAAGTGACATTTAAGTGTAATCCCTTAAGAAGACAGGATTTTAAATATATGCTTTTGAGTATTAAGTGTTTTTATTATTGTGCTTGAAATAATGATGGATCAGAGAAAAAAAAGGAAAATTTTGAAACAGTTTCAAGCTCACTTGTCTTAGTGACAGAAGGATGGTTATTAGGCTAACATATAAATAGCTGGCCTTTTTTCATGTTCCTCACTAAGAAACAGAAGGTTCATTGAAATTTAAACGGATATTTTAGCTGAGTAAAGACAGGCTCTGACTCCTTCTGTGGACAATTTTGAGACCTTTTAGTCTGCTAGAAGTATCTGCTGTGAATGTCAGTATGTTGGGTATATATTCTATGTCATGCCAAGCATATTAAATTAGGTAAATGGAAAATGATAGGAATTCTGAAAGGAGCATATGACACAGCTTCATTATATATATCTACATCACTAGGGCTCAGCACATTGCTGCCTGATTTCCTGGCTGTCTAAGAGCAAGTGAACTATAAGTAACTCTGCTCTAAGCATCTTCCATCACACAGGGACATCCCATGACCCTCAAATAGCTCCTCAGCAGGTGCTGTGGCCCGTACTGACCGTCACCAGATGAACAATCATCTGTAAACGTGCACCGAGGCTGATCGCCTCCCCAGTGGTAATAAATCAGTTTGGCTTGGAAGGGCAATGGTGAGGCAATGCTAGGGCACAGAAAAGCCCCATCTCACCCAAAGCCTAAACCAAAGGCAGGTCTATGTGAACAGTCAAAGAGCTGCTCTTACCTTGGGGGTGGGAGGAAAGTTTGCTGTCACCATGGAATGCTCCTGTCTGCAGCGAGACTTGGCAGCCCAAGGAGTGAGTCTGTGAGCCTGTGGCCACTCAGGCAACTTTACAGACATTTTTCTCACAGGACACACATGGACGCCAGTGCCTGGGTTCCCAAGAGAACACATTAAGGACAAAGAGTGCTCCCATCTAGCTGGCCCCTCTCAGAGGCAGTCCCACCTGGGGCAGAGGGCAATGCCTGTGCACAGCTCCTGCAGCAGCCCTTGTGTGAGACCTCTACACCAGCCCCAGCTCCATGACAGAAGCCAAGGTGTTTTGTGTGTTCCATGTGCATTTGCCAACTGCATGGAGGCCTGCTCTGCATGCATGAATTCTTCATCCCCTGTTCATTCTCCAGGAGCTATAGGTAGCTTTGGTTATCCTCATACCAGCCAGCAAAAACAATATTTAAGTACATTTAATAAAGAAATGAAGTATATTTGTTTTGCTTGTAGACAGGGTGTGAAGCACTTCTGCTCTAGCTCATCACCGAAGAACCAAGAATTTCATCAAGTAATGAGCAGCCAATTTCTACACAGGCATGGGTGATTGTCTACAAATTACTCTGCTGCTAAGCCCAAGAATTTTATCTTGTTCCTTAAACCTCTGCCAGTTGTGACCACTTTTCAAAACCTTGGGCTTATGACAGCGTGGTGGCTGTTAAAGGGAAAGCAAGCTCTTCATGTGAATACTTTGTTCCCTGTTAAGGATTTCATTCATTCCAATAGGTGTTGACCAAACTTCATGACCCTGGTCCAAAAATTATAGGAGCCCATGGCAAATAGTCCACTGACATAACTCAGGCATGGATTCAATGGGAAAAATGCAGTAGCTATTCTTTATCTGGCTATATATTATGTTTTTGTAAAGTGTCCATATTTTTCCCTATGGAAAACACACAAACATACACAGACACACATTTTATAAGCAAAAAATTCCCTATATCTTCTTGGTTTTGTACTTATCTAAATGTTTCTTGTGATCTGAGAATTAACTAAAACAAGATTCTACAAAAGCAAAATCTATGTGACATGTAATATTGGCAATTAGTGTTTATTTAGGAGTTATGTTTTCAAATATCAGAAGCTCTTAATAAAATAATGCTTTGTACTTATTTTTCAGATAAACAAACTGCTGTATTTGGATAATAAAGCATCTTTTTTTTGCAAAGGAAGCCAGCTGTGCATCCTTGTCTTGCCTGTTCCAGAACAAGAAAAAGCAAAATGGCTTAATAAATATAATGAACTTTTCAAAAGATATAAAGTAAAATCTGCTATTGATGTCATGCTGCAGTTCTTTGCTGATATTACTAGACTGGGTGTGTCCAAAGAGACTCTTTCTACTGCCAAATGGAAATGATAACAAATAGAAAGTAGAAACATGGCCTTGTACTGAGGGTTTACTGATGACCCCACTACAGGGTGGTTGTAGATGCCCCACACCTGGGACTTACTGTAGCTCAGTAACTCTCTCTTTACCAGTAGGGTCCAAGTCCTACCCTAAAGTAAAGTAACTCCACTTTACAGCAAGAGTAAAGGACCTTCTTTCACTCAGTGGTGGTATCTTTTGGTAGGGAAATGGAGAAAAGAAATCTCAATTAAAACACAAGCTATAATTAGGATAGTACATTTGAAATGATGAAGTGCTTCTTGCCTGGAGCTCTGTGGCTATATTAAGAATTGCAGTGTGAGATATTTGTTTTCAAGTAGCTGTCAACATATCATCTGTTTTCTACACTTCTGGGATTAATACCTAATTATGGTGCACACAGAAATGAAAAAGACATTAGAGTGCCTTACTACACCTACCTCTGTCTCTGGCTAAAATCAGAGCTTGCAGGAACTGCTTCACCCTGCTCCCTCATGTTGGCTTCAGCAGGTTTGTGTGCCTGACATTCATCACAGGAAGTTCATCCACTGAAAGGCATGCTTTGTGAGCAGGGTATCTGCTGCTGTTCTCCTCATCACACTCTCCAGACCTCTGCTAGAGCTTGCTGCTGCATGGCATGGCTGTCACTTCTGGAAGGTTTCAAGCTGTTTCTCACTAACTGATCAGAGTACCTTATTGTGGGATAATCCATTAGTTTAAGCGTTTAATTTCCAGAGCATTTCTTACACCCCACTCTTGTGAAGACCATTGAACAACAGTGACCTAATGGTTGTTATTACTAATGTCTATTCTATTTTTTTTTTTTTTGGAGTTCTGGGGCAACAATACTAGGAGAAGTCACACTGTGGCCAACAGACCCATCTGTGGTAAGAGGGAAGAAGTTAACTTTTCAGAAATAGCACGTAGAAAGTAAAGGCAACCATGCCCAGATGTGCAGTGACATTTCAAAGAGGAATAACTTTAAATGTTTAGCTCTGCAATGAAATATTAATCAATCAGCATTTGCTGTCTATGTGTAGCATAGCATCTCTCTGAAGAGTTACTCTGTGTTTGTCATGTACTGGTGAGCAGTTTCATGGCTCCTCAGTCTGTTGTTATGCCTGTTCATACTGTCAATATCATGGAATGTGAATTATAGGGCAGATTTCTGGGCCAGCCTGACTCTCAAGGAGGATCTGAAAGATATTTTAGCTAATGGAGTAAGATTACCGAAGCATACCTTTCCAGGAGCCGATTTTGTGTGACCTGTGACTTGCAGTGTAGCTATGCTTAACTTGCAGCCATGTAACCAGCAATCAGAGACCTAACAGATGACTAGATAAAAGCTGTTGAAAAATGATAGCTGTCAGCAAGTAATATGAGCTGAAAACTTGTTTTTAAGCAATGTTGATATGAAAATTTAGGCACTTGAATGAAAATAACTGGTATAGAAATTCCAAATGTACATCAGCAGTGTCTTGATAGTCGGTTTTTCAGTAATGTCTGTTCCAGGTAATGGACGTGGTTTTGTTTCCAGCTTATCCAATATTAGGAAGATTGAGGTCTAATTAAATGTTTATTAAGCCTTGCACTTCTCCATTCTTCCTTCCTCTCCATTTTTTACTCCTACAAGACATTGATCTTCCTGGTGGAAGCCACTGAATTCAGAGGTATTCTGTCACTCCGTACCTGGACATTTCAGGATTGTTTTGTTTTTTTTTCTTTTAAGGAAAATGCTTTGTACAAAAGACTCAGCAACCTATTTCGTATGCAGCTTCCTTTGGGAGCCACAGTAAAACTCCTGTGAATGCAGCACTCAGTGCTGGGTACTTCACTGGCCTACATAATTAGGAAACATTGCTGCCTGAACCTCGTTCAGACAGATGATTTCAACAGTCAAGAAGTAAATGTACTTAGAAGCAAAGCCTGCTGTTCCTTTTTCATTGCCTCTCAGACAGCAGGACCATTCAGAGCTGCCTCAGCACAATTACAAAATGTTCTGAGCTGCTTGGAGCCATTTCAGTCAATCTGAACATTTATTTCTTTTCATGGCAATGCAGAGCGAAGGTGCTGACAGACCCTAAATACATTGCTCGAGCTATTCAGCAATTCACAACCCAGCTTCTGGGGCACGTGGTTTTAAGCTGTCCAGTGTTTTAAGGAGCACAGATACTGCTCCCTCATGCTGATACTTTAACTAGCTTTGACACTGTGGATGGGAAGAGATCTCAGGAGCAGTGATAAACTGGAGATCTTTTTCTCCTTTGCATCATGGGTCCAAAGAGAGGCCATGGTACTTGACACCTCATGACTGTAACCACTGAGAAGAGCAAGAAGACTGTAAGAAGAGCAAATAAAAAAAGTGATTGTTAACTTTTCTGCACACTTTGGATAGCATTTCTGACAACAGCTGAACTGGAAAGGTGTTAGCCTTGGACTCTGACTGCCACCCTAATGGCCGTGGCTACCAGCTGAGCTTCAGGACACCACAAAAAGATGTCATCCTGCCCATAAGGAGGAAACATTTTCCATATTAGCAGTATTTTTTTCCTCCCTACTTACCTCTAGGAAAAAGAAACACTCCTATGTTGCTTAGGCTTAATTGTACAAAAAAATCCCACCCTCCCTTCAAAAATCAACTAAGGCTGACAAATGTCCTGAAGACCTTTTTAATGCCTAAGAGGCATGCATTGTGGCAACTGTTTATTGTCTCCTGAATAATGGAATGTGTGATAAGCCATTTGTTTTGTAGGGAAACAATGTCACCTCAAGTAGCTGAAGGATATAGTAGCAACTTTCCCACATTGTCAGCTATGCCAGTTCCCCTTTATCTTTCGGCTTCTTAGTAGCTTTAACTCCCGTGTTAAAAATTAGTACAAGTTAAGCAGAAAATGGCCACAAACATGTTAAATATGCTGCTGCAATGCTTTGAGGATGTAGCTGTTGACTTTACCAATATGAAAACTAGAATCTGGTAGAAACCTATGCCTTTTGCACAGAATATGAGAGCTGGCTTTTGAATGATAGGCCCCATTGCATTATTATTCCTATGGCCTGAGGATGTTTCTTTTCTGGGAACTGACAGAACTTGAGGTTTCTTAAGGAGGCTTTGGATTATAGACACAGCATGGGCTCTGTCTTGTGAGCCATGTCTAATGAAAAAAATCAAGGAATTCTTGAGTGTCGTCTGATCTCAGTTCAGGACTAAACCTCCAAAAATCTCCAAAACACTGGGAGATTCCATAGCTTTTTTTGATTTGTGGATCAACTACCTGTGGAGAAGGGCATCTAAAAATAGCTGAATGATGAAGGGACATGCAGGGAAGCTTTAGCAATGGAGGAGCAACCTGAGGGAGGCAAGAAGAAAATTGGACTGTCTTCTGAAGTGTTACTGCTGCTGACAAAGTACCCACTTATTCTTAGCATCCTACAGTTCAGCACAGAAGGGCTGAACTTAGAGGGAAGCAACAAATTTATCGTATCAATATATCTTATACACTCAGCTATGCTAAATAAAAACCTCTAAATGAACAATATTGAGATTCCTCTGAGCAGTGGCTCATGGCCGTGGGCATGTGCACTTTGAGAACTGAGATAAACTAGCCTTGGCATTCCAAGAGGACCAGAACATGAAAAACTGAAAGGGAGCACAGACTCAGGGTATCAGGATCTACACATGCCTTACTAGCATAGTTGGGGGAATGTGCACAAAGGTGAGACCTTGCACAGCTGGAGCTGGAGAGGCAGGCTGATCTGGGGATGGTTTTGATCCCAGGATAGCCAGGTGTGCCTACCGGAGGCTGTCTCCCACCTGGAGAGCATGATGTCACTCTCTTCACTGCAGCATGTGTCACCAGAGCCACCCAGCTCCTGCTCTGCACCTTTACAGGACATGGGACTCTGCTGGGTCTGGTTCACCATGGCTTTCCTTTTGTCTCACCTAGACCAGGCAGTCCATGCTGAAAGCAACTCTGCCTGGGCTCTAGAAAATCCCTATGCCTTCACAAAGGGAACAGAGGATGTGCAGCAAGGCAACCTACCTCGCTGAGCAGCTCTTAGCCTTGCTGCACCACGGCACCGTGCAAAAAGACCCCACAAGGGAGGCAGAAGAGCCTACTGAATAAATGTCATTAATGAAGCTCTGTCATCTTTCTTGGCACTCATGTCATCAAATGCAGAATTTTTCCATTGTCAGGTCTCAATGGACTTTGAGAAGGTGCCTAGTGGCTCTCCCCATTTGAGAGGCAGGGGAAAAGAGGCAAACACTCATGTAAATATTGCCAAGAGCTGCCTGTGCAAGCCAGAGGCTGAAACAGACCTATGAACCAGGTTCTATCAAACAATTGCCTTTTCCATGAAGCATCACTGCTTTCTGGTGAGGTCTTCACCTGTGTCTTCCAGGTTTAACGAACATGCCTTGACCAACAGCTTCTAAAGTTTTCCTTCTATTACAATGCTCCTCAGAGGAGGGAAATTTCCTTCCAGGTGACATCTGGCTTGACACCACTTCTCTTCCTGGATGTGGTTGCTATGACAGCTGCTCCTGGTTTGGCAAATCCTCATCCTGCCAGTCCTCTGCAAACACAACTCTTGCATATCTTGTGTTCTCCAGGAACCCAAAATATACTCCTGTTTTCAGTCTTTTAATCTTCTCATGTCTGTGTCTCCTTTTGTTTGGAATCAGTAATGTTAAAGCAGACTTTTACTGCCAATATTTTAACAGCAGGTTTCAGAAAAAATATCCCCACCTCAGCCAGTGACAGATTTAGAGTGCTGTATTGCTTAGGTTGCTGAGAAGAGAGGCTGGGGAATATTCTTTTATGGTTTGCCTTTGAAACAAAACCTCTTACAAATAAAAATCAGGAAGTCAACATTACTTAGCAAATAAATGCAGCTTAAGTGCTCTTAACTGGAAGTAGTTACCATAAACCTTCCTTCTAAGAAATCTGCTGGGCATTTTTCTGATGCTGCAAACTGGAGTTCTGGGTCAACTGGCAGAATGCCTGTGTGTGCAGGAGTGGCCACCCAAAGGTGTTGAGAAAAGTCATTTTAGCAAATGTTACAGCCCACAGGGATATATATTCTTTCACTGTCCCCCATTGCCATTGTGAAGCAGATGAACACACATAACACATGGGCATTATCTTTGTTTAAATTCTTGTCAGCTCTGGTCTGCACATCTCCGTGCTGTTAAATGAATTAAACTCAGATTCCCCTTGCCCCCTGACTTATCTACATTGATTTGCATGTTAATAACTCTCCTTCCTTCAGTCAGTTTGTTCTACCCTCTTCTTGATTTTCTCTCCATGGTAACTTTGATTGAGTTCCTTGCTCTCAGCTCACAGTACAGGGAAGAAACTGAAGCAAGGTGATGCAGGGGAGAAGGTGACTCTGGTGGCTGTTTGCTTTCACCATCATTGCCTTTTCACTGGTCAAAGCCACGATGAGCAAGCTGACTATCTTGGATGCTTTGGATGCCTACCAGGGATGGATACTGTTCTATCCATCTTCCCTTCCCAAAACCCTGGTTTTCAATACACACTCAGGTGGTGTTCTGCATGCATTTATGTTTTGTTCATCCCTGAACCCTGATGACTCCCTCAGTTCTGTAACTCTTACCTCCCCATTCGCAGCAAAGTTTAGCTTTTAGCTTAGATCTCAGCCTACCCTGACTGAGGAAGCCAGCTGAGAGAATGACCAAGTGTAGTAATACCCATTCACTCACACCTATGCCTCCCAGAAGCTGCAAGACAAAATAGCCCCTCTAAACCAACAGCTTTGTCCTGCAAGCAACCAGTCAGCTGTGCAAGGATCATTCTGCCTATCTGCTGGCAACTTGTGTGGGTAGTCTGAGTCTGAGCAGGTCTCCTCTTGGGAGGAAGCTTTCCAGTGCCAAAGAGGAGAACGTTGGCTGTGTGCCACAGCTCCCAGCAAGATTTGTGAAAAACATGCATCTACTGGTCCATTGAATCTGGTCCCTCATGTCTTTGCACATTGCTTCATTGGCTCAGGGCATACTTTCAGAATGTGTGTTTGGGGCAGGAGGGAAGCTGCTGCCATTGTTGTACAGTTTCAGTTGAGTTTTCTCAACTTCCTGGTGGACTGCCAAGAACTACGAGGCTTAATCTCCCACCTTTGAGTTTCTCTCCCCCTCAGGATCTTCCCATCTGCTGTATTTCATGTTGCCCAGGTAAAGCTATGCTTGCCAGCCTTCCCCTTCCAAAAATATTGCAGAGTTTGTTTTGGTTCCTCCAGATTGTGCTGGCTTTGACTCCACTTACTGACTCATGGTCCTGCTGGTCACCTCTATCTGATTCCAAAGTTTTCATTATCTTCTGCTCTTTGCAGTTCTGTGCAGACACATTTGCCTCATAAAACAAAGCAATCTGTTAATGTGGCCACTGTAGAGATCAGCATTTATATTTAGTAGCATCACTCATCAGTGCAGGATTTTTTCAGTAAAAGAAGTCTAAAAAAAATAGATCATCAGTTGTTCCCATGTTTCTTTCTCCTCATAGACTACAGAAAAAAATATTCCACTGAGATTTCACAAGCAAACAAACTGAACTACATGCTTGGTTTTTTTTTTTAAATTTTTTTTTTGCATACATTTCCCAGGCTCTCAGATTAAAAAATATCTGACACATATTCTGATATGTAATTTGCTGAGTGCTTGTAAGTGGGCCTAGAACTGTGCACAATGGAACTTAGAACCTGAACACAAGACAGAGTGGAATTAGCTTTATCCTGAGTCCTCCTTGCAGAATGCAAAAGAAAGCAAAGTCTCATTTACAGCATTTTCTTCATGCATTCTTGGGAGTCCTTGCACATGAAAAAGGCCAAGTTAGCTGATAGGACCTCAGTGGATCAGCTGCATCTGACCAGCTTAAAGCAGAGATCCTTTGACAAGACTCACATTGTAGCTACAACTCAGTGATATCCCAGTTTAGGGCAAGCACAGCCCTCACTTCAAAGCTTGTTCACTCTGACAGTGGGCAGCAGGAACCAAATCTGGGAGCCCAGCAGCTGGGATTGTGTGGTTTAACCAAGCGCTACCAGCTGCTCGCTCCTAACTGCCACCACCCTGGTGGGATGGGGACAAGAACTGGAAAAAGGTAAAACTCATGGCTTGAGATAAGAACAGTTTAATAATTAAAATAAAGTATATTAAAAAATGGTGTTGATGTTGGTGATGATAATGATGAAAAGGAGAGAGAGAAGAAGAAAGGATTAAACCCCAAAAGACAAGGAATGTACAGTAAAATTGCCTACCACCTGCTTACCAATGCCCAGTCAGGCCCTAAGCAGCAATCAGCCCTTTCCCAACAGCTCTCCCAGTTTGTGTATTAAGCACGACATTCTAAGGTATGGAATATCTTTTTTGGCCAGTTTGGGTCACCTGTCCTGGCCATGATCCCTCCAGCCTCTCATGCACCTGGCCATTGGCAGAGCATGCGACACTGAGGTGTCCTTGGCTTAGGGCGAGCAGTGCTCAGCAGCAACCAAAACATCAGTGTGCTACCAACGTTGTTTTTATACAAAACCCAAAACTCAGCACTGTACCAGCTACTAAGAAGAAAATTAACTCTATTCCTGCCAAGACCAGTACAGATGGATGAGATGACAACTTACCCCATGTGCACAGTACACATACAAAACCTTGCAGAACCCCTTATCTGTTTCTTGCCTGAGGATTAGAGGCCTTCAAATAAAACAAAACCCACAGATTAAAACCCCTTCCCTTGGAAGATTGCCGGACCCCATTCTGTCCTCCCATTACTCTTTCACCTTCAGGCTGGCCTTGTTGCATACATTCATTATTCATTCCCTCTGTCCCAGTTGTTCATGCAGCTGGTGAGGCTTAACAGCCACCTGGGCCAAACCTGGCCCACTGCTTCCACTGCCTGCTCCAAAAATTCCCGGTACCATGTCCCCATCCCAGTGCTGGCTCTGCATGGGGTGGGATGGTTGCCACATGCTGTCATCCTCCTGTCCTTGCTGGGTGCTCCTGGGGTACCCACCCATTGATTGTACCAAAGCACAGATTGAACATAGCAGGCACCAGAGCTTTTGGTAATTGCACCCCAAGGCTACGAAATTCTCTGACAGCAAATCACGCTGCCAAACACAGGCTGCAGCATTTCTCCCTGCTGAAGCATGTCAGGCAGCACAGTTGGCATTCGTGCCCTTTCAATCTGACAGCACCGTGTCAGCCCAGGAGGGGCAAAGCTGTTTTATGAAGACGTCTGCTGCCTTTTCAGCTGCCAGCAAATACAAGGATTGGGGTTCTTTGCCCTTCCCTTCATTCACTGTCAACTCTTTCTTGGATCATGTTTTTGCTCAGAATTTAGTGCAATTCCGGTGTCACTATATCCCATCTCTGGTCTACCCAGGTTTCAAAGAGAGAAAAACTTTATTGCTCAACATTATAGACTTTTTTGTCCCATGTGAACATGAGAAAAAAAGGGAGAGTAAGAGACAGGTCCATACAGTTCTGGTTCCAGGTGGCTGGCTGCCAAGTGGA
>VYZP01025729.1:0-11177 GCA_013400635.1 Hypocryptadius cinnamomeus
AAGAATTTCTTCCTAATATCTAATCTAAACTATCCTCCTTCAGTTTATAGCCAATCCCCCCTGTCCTAGCACTACAGACCCTTTTGAAAAGTCCCTCTCCAGCCTCCTTGTAGGCCTGTTAGGTACTGAAAAGTGCTACAAGATATCCCTAAAGCCTTTTCTTCTCCAGGCTGAACAGCCCCAACTCAGCCTGTCTTCATAGGAGGGGTGTTTCAGGCCTATGATCAGCTTAGTGACTCTGCTCTGGCCTTGTTCCAACAAATTTTCTTTCACCCTGCTGTGGCCTCAAATGGTGCCTCTGAATTGCTCGCAGGTGTAGTTTGCTGCTCAGCTGGTGTTTCCCACTGTCACCAGCGCTCCACATCTTTCACTTTGGCCAGAAGCACTGGCCAAACCCACCAGAGTGACTCTCACTACTGGGCTCCTCCAGGACTGCTGCAGCTGGCACAAACACATTCACAGACACAGGCAGATGAGCACCAAGTGATGGCTATAGCTGATTAAGTCTTGATCACATAGCAACCATGTATTTCCTGCTGTTTCCCTGCTTGAGGTTAATGCTTCAGTAACAGAGCTGCTGCACTCAGTGTGGGGCTCCTTGGGAGGGTTCACACCTGGCATGAATTTCCATGGTATAGATAAATATTCTCACATATCCCATAGCCTCACACCTGAGAAACCATTTTGTCTTTTCCCTGCTGGGCTCTTGCTAGAGGAGGTTTGTATTGGAGTCTCCAGTCATCAGCTTTTGAGTTTACATAATTTTCTTTGAGGCCCTGGAGGCATTTAAGGAAGGGGTTTTCTATTTGTTGTCTTCCTCCAAAAGTGAGTAATTACCCTATATAGTGCAGATTTGCTGATATCCTACTCAGCTTTGGCAGGTTTGCCTCTGCAGCTGTTTTCCATTAAGGCAGAAAACACTCCACAACTGAGCTCCCAATGTGTAACTGACCTCCTAAGGCTCATCTGATGAGAAGCAGCAGTGTCATTTATCAGAAAGTGTCAGAGCATTTTAGAGTTCTTGCTCATAAGTTTACAAAGAAACCACGGCCAGTTCAGTCAGAGGAAAGATGGTAGAATTGAGTCCTTTTTGAAGCACTCCTTAGTGTAAGCCCATAGATTTCCATTAAATCCCACAACAAATTCCAGTCTTGTTCCAAGTTATGCTTCCATCAGTGGTTTTCTATATCAATGGGGTTCTTATTAAAATTGAGGAAGAGAAGATGGTTGGGAGGGGAAGGAGATAATAAAGCATGTAAGAGCAGATTTTAGCATGACTGGCTCTACCTTCAAACCTGTATACATAATTTGTCCTGTTAATTGCATATTGGCGGTGTTGGCATTCTGGAATGTCTTTTTCCCTGTGAATGAAATTGCACAAGCAATACCTGCAATTCCAACTACACATGAAATCCCATGCTTATAGCTTTAGATATTTGTCATCCAAGAGCTATATAAAATAAGAAAAATCTCTAATTATAGCCAATTCTTTGGAAGAAACTTTTATATCTCTCCCAGGCAGTCCCTGGGCAGCAGGGTGTGACCATTTTATCATTTGTGGGGGGTAAAAGCAAACCAGAACCATTTCCAGAATGAGAAATGCACTTTTTGTTTCCTTCCCATGGTGACAGGGTGGGTCAAAGGGTCCACATTTGCCATTATTGCAACATAATAGAAACAGAAAGCAGTCGCAGGAGCTTTTCAGTGCCCTGCTGACTTGTGATTTGCTGCCTTCTGTCATCTCAAGCAGCGTGGAGCCGAAGGAATGATCGCAGCATCCTGGCACAGCGTGGTCCCCTGCCCTGTGCTCTCCCAACAGCCATGCGGAAAACAGATAGCAGGAGAGGAACCCTTTTAATTACATTTCAACACCACAGGGTGGCCATAAGCTTCTGTTTTGTCTGACTGAAGCCACCTGGATCCATCCACACTTGGAATCTGTCTGATATGTGGTTCCCCCAGCAGGGTATTAGTAAAGTATCAAAGGTGGCAGTGGTTTATCAACAAAGGGAAACAACTCAAAGTGATGCACAAAAGGCAAAGGACTTAAGGAATTGCTGCCTGAGTAAAAAGCTATCCAGTGGCTCCTCAGACAGTGCTTGACATTTTGTGTCCTGTTAGAGGCCTTGCCAAGCCAGTCAGAAAGGTGGGAAAAAGTCAGATAATTCCTTTTCTTGTAAAGACCACACATCTGACATGTCTATCCCTAATCTGTAACTTTTCAAACCCTGAAAATTTTTTGCTACTTTCCTGAAGTGGGCAAATGTTTTATTTCTTTGCAGTGTTCCCAGTCAGTATATCTGAAATATACGTCTTCATTTGTGTACATCTCTAAGAGGGATACTGGAGATTTTTTTGAAAAACCTAAAGTTATAAATATTTTCTTTCAGTGTTTATGACAGGTAAATAAGTCAGCATGACAATGTAAATTATCTCAAAGCCATTCCATCCTGCCAGATGTAATATTTTAAGATGCCATGGGATCCTCTAACCTGTGATTGGCACTTGTACCTGCAGGGTTCACATAAAGTTCAGGATTCATTAAATCTGTGTAAACTGGAGGAAACTACAACTCTGCTTAGAATAGAGGTATCTCTGCTCCTGATTTTGGTGCTTCAGGTGTCATCCTTATGAGTTTTCATGGAAGCTTCTCCTTGTGTGGGCCTCATTATCAGATAAGCCCAGAAGGGTTCTGGTTCCTAGCACACCTACTCCAGCTCTGTGCTTCATGTAATTATTTAAGCTAATGCTTTCCAGCCAGAAATGTTCAAAGGAAGCATTCATAAAAAGTAGAACTCATTCTGATACAAGATACAATACCTGCTTGGGCAGAGATAAACACAGCTTAGCTCCCTTCACAGTCTGTGGAGAGCAAGAGATGCCTGTTTTCTCTCTGTAGATTGTTAAAGGAAACTAACATGCAGGCATCTGTGCTTGCTAAGATCAAAAGCTAAGTTGGTCAACTCATATGAAATATGTTGCAGCAGTCCCAAGTTCCCAGTTACTGCCTACAAACCAACAGCAAGGAAATACGAAACAGCAAAATGTTCAAACTAACACAACCACACTGAAGTCACAGGCAGTGACAGGTGAGGGTCAGCAGTGGCTAGGTGTTTTAAAAGTTCCTAGACTGCTACTCAAAAAGATTCTAAGACAGTAATCATTAGTTTTATATATTGGATTATTGTACCTGTTAGCAGGAAACAATGAAACAGAAAATGGCTTTGTGGGATAATTGACTGGTATTAATTTCTGAGCTTATGTTTTTGCCTGTGTAACACAGGAACTGAGAGCACTGCACTTGACTACAACAGGCAATGCACCACACAATAATAGAGGGCTTTTTGATAGAAACCCAGTGTCAACAAACCCTGTAACAAGAGATGGCCTTAATACACTCTGTCTAAGTTGCCTTGCCTGCACAGTGAATATTATAGAAGGCTACTCCTCTATTTCAAGCTCAGTTTCTTGGCAGTGAGGGCAGAGCTGGATGTTGCACTGCACCACTGGATAATTACAAAATAAAAGGAAAAACTGCATGTCCATGCTCCTGTGTTTTTTTACATAATCAGTGGTAGATTAGACAAAACTCCCAAAGACTACTGGTCCTGTTTTGTGGTATTTAATATTATTTTCTTGGTGGTGTGTAGTGATACTCAGCTGTTTCCTATTTGCCTCTGACCCAGGTGTTGCCTAGCCTTTAAAATTGTATCCAATGTATATGCTGCTTGTCCTGATGTCGACTGGGATATCAGGAGGGTTGGAATGAGATGATCTTTAAGGTCCTTTCAACCCAAGCTATTTTATGAATCTGTGTCCAAGCAAATTTGTGATAACCAGCCAGAGTGGTGGCTACTAATGTGAGTCCAGCATAAATCTGAATTGTAACCAACTCATGACCTTACAAACACACCATTTCACTCAGCACTTTGTCGAAGCACTCTACTGTCCACTAAAGCAGGACATCACAGTAGCTCAGTTAAATGCAGCACAAGCTCACTCTTAGTTTCCTTCTCTGTAATTGGCTAATGCTGATTCCCATCTCTGCTTCTTTTCATGGGGGAATCATCTCACAGCCATCAATAAAACATTGATGAAAGTAGCTGTGACAGTCAGGAAGGTATATTGCCCTCAGCCTTAAAGTGACACAGCTGAGACATAAGGTTTGCAGGCACTAGGAATAAGTTCATTTCTTGAAATGAAGAAAGCACCTAAATTTCCAGGCTTCTATTTCTGTAACTTACTACACCTATTGTTTTGTACACATTCTCACTGCAAGGTATCACCTAAAAATTGGAATAGACTCATCAGGAACTTAAAGGAATGGTAGGTTCCTTCATCAGTGCCATGCATTGGGGTATTTGCTTTATTACAGAAGGGAGAAGGTTGTGGGCAGCTCCTCTGCTCCTCCCTCAATCCCCATCCCTGCACCCACCACCCACGTATGGTCTGCAAAGCTGCTTTGGCTCCGAAGTCCAAAGTGCTGGCAGAATCAAAAGTTTTCCCTGTTTAGAAGTAATGTGACATTTACACAGAAAGTTCTGTGAGTAGGAACAAATTGCGTGGGATGGTTATTTGTGTTTTCTGTTGCTGAGAGGCTGAGAATTGCAGACGTTCATCAGTAAGACAAAGGCCCTTAGTCATGCATCTGCTACTGAAAAGCAACTTTGCTCTGCAGTTGTCATGACAACGCTGGTTATATAAAGAGACATATCAGAAGAAAGATCATTTGCTCTGTGCCCTATATTTCAGTGTAGCAATACATCCTTTCTACAATAGGTCTGTTTAGTTATAGAGAAAAACTGGCATTTCTGGCCAGATAAATGCTTCAGAAAGCTGCCTGATGACACAAAAGTTTATGGTGCAAAAATGGCTTACAAACCAATGAACCACCTCACGTGAAGGCTGTTTCCATAATTTGAAGATCAGTGGGACCAAGTTCCACTGAATATGGAGGTGATTCAAAATGTTCAAATAAATTTCAATTGCAAAGATATTATTTTTGGGAATAAAGCATATCACTGACTTAGTAGCATCAGAGGATTTAATAAAGTGAAGGGAAGGTGTTAGTCTCAAAATGCCTATAAAACTACATCACCTTAAAAGTTGCAGCACAATCATGTACCAGGCCTGAACTTGAGAAACACAGACCATATCTACTGCTCAGCTAAAGACAGAAAGAAAATCAGCCTGTGACTCTGCATACTACTCGCCTTGCTAAAAGCTAAAACTGGCAGGATAGTTTCATGACAGTGTCTGGTCTTGTGGCACTATGTTAAATGGCATTTTCAAAGCAAAGAAGCCTGGGGAAAAAACAGTAAGGTACCTCACTAGTTTCAGGAATATCTCTTCTTCCTGCAATTATATTCTTCATTATTGAAGAAGTGTTTGCAGTCCTCAGAGCGGCCAACAGTGATGTGATGTGATGTGAGGAACTGTAAATTTGTAAGTCCCACATCAACCAAAAGAATTGCAAGTTAATTTTGAGAACTAAAGGTCCATCCAAAAATGTAGTCATGCAACTTTGAAAAGCCTTTTCAGGTGTGCACTCTTTTCCTGCAGTTTATCTAGCCAAGATGTGAAGCAAACATTTCACTAAATTTTCCATGAGCAACAATGCTTCTGAATTTGCACAAGTTCTGTGGTCTCGCTTGTAACTCCAAAGGAAGGTGTCTGGGACTGCGGGGTGTTGTGAATGAAACCCATATACCCAGATCCAACTACTATTGATAGGGATCATTTCACCCATCAGCAGAAATACATAGTTCCTTCAAAGTCCATTATTTATGTAACAACTGAGTTTTACCCAAGATCTCTGGCCATATGAAGGGTTTAGGCATCCTATTCTAGTCCTGAATTACCATCTTTTGCCCCATGTTGCTATTTTGCCATGTGTGCTGTCCCAGAAATCTCACATCTGTGCCCTTTTCAAACAAAAAACACAGTGCCCAATTAGTTTCTCTGTGTGGTTCTCTCCATGGTGACCACCTGGTATGCCCTCTTCTCCACTATTCATTCCTGAAAGGCTGGCAGAACAGAAGGCAGAACAGGATGATTTCCTGTAAAATTATGAAATAGAACTGCAGTGCAATGCCTTGATAGAAAGAAAATGAAGGAGTAATAAATGGGTTTGGAACACAAATAAATACATGATTCCCTTTAACTTGACTGAATCAATTTAACTCTTAAAATGAGAAACCCCCAGCAGGTTTCATAAGGCAAATTATTAGAGACTCAGTAGAACTAATTGTGTGTTTGAAGAGAGAGCTTCATGAACTCTCCTCTCTGTCACGTGTACTGTGCTCTGCAAACAAAGGGAGATTTTACTGCTAAAGCTTTAATGTACACAGCAATAGGATCTCTAGGACATATTTAGAAGCTGATGGACTGAAGTGACTCCAGTGTTTTTTCTCTGCCTACCTGTAATAATTCTCTTTGTCATATTAAAGCACTTCATGGAAATGCAAGCCATTAACTGCACAACATTCCTGTGGAAGCTGGCAGGATTAGCTGCTCCCAATCTGGTATATGTGAAAAATTCAGCACAAAGAGTAAATGCCCCTTCCAAAGGCTCCTTTGAAATTCAGGTGCTCATAAGGAATAAGAAATTAGGAAACTGAATATGGTCTAGGCCTGAGAGTCTCTTCCAGTGTTATAAAATAAGCTTTAAGGAGGTCCAGAAATCAATTTGAGGAATCTTAAGAACTGCCTGAGTTCTTAACCAAAATTTTTCCTTTTCTGGAGAAACTCATACCTTCGAGGATTTCTTGGTAATTGCTCTTCTCCTTTTATAGTTTCTAAGTCATATCATACATTTCTCTGACAGTATTTCCCACTTTCTGTCCTGCAGGAATGGAAATAGAGATAAAATAGCTTATGTTTGTGCTGTGATGAGGGAGAAGGCTGTTGAAAGATTTCCTGCCTATCACCTATGTGAGGAGTCCTCTTTGCTTTGAAAACCACAGGCAAAGATTTTAAACAGTCACGAAATCTTTAACCGCAAGGTGAGGCTTGCCAGAAGCATTTCACACAGCTCTCACCACACGGATTTTAACTGTTCCCCAGAGAAAAACACCAGACAAGTCTGTGGAGAGGTGTCAGTAACTAACTTCTCCTGTCATTCACCTTCAGTATAACCCTCTGCATTATCATAAATGGTGCCCTCAGCTTCATGTTATAAAGTATGCAAGAAAAGTATGTCTTAATCTTGCAAGAAATGTGGAGCTTAACGGCTTCATTCACCTATATTTATCAATCTGACATAGCTCTTCATTTAGAATTATTTAAAAGGGGGATGGAAGAATGGGAAATAACAACTGTTTCATGCTGAAGTGAATGTATTTTGTCTCTCTTGAACAAAAATAAGACTTAACTAGAATACACTTGGGAAATATTAGAGCCGTAAATGTAAACCTAATTTTCAAGATAGGCAGAGTAAGATATTAGGGGAAAAAAAAGGCAAGAAAAAAGCAACCCTTATCAGAATGTCCTGAAGATATGAAAAAACCCTCAGACTTTCTGGAAAAAAATTATATCCTGGATTCAAATGTGCTTTGTTCTCATTACCTTGAACCTTTCATCTTCCATTAGACTTCTGCAAAGTGAAAGAAGAGTTTGAATGAACCTTTTAAATCAAAGTGGTAACCTTTTACATACACTTGGAATAGCTGTGAACACCTGCTAAATTACTGCAGACACTGCTTTATTATTGCCACTAAGAAAATCAGAGCAGTTCACTGCATACGCAAATCAATTCAGCAATTATATTAGGAAATTAAATCCTGTTGTTTTCATAAATTTCCATGCATATTAAAGCATCAATTTCATTGCTTTCTAGACACTTCCAGGAAACATAAAAATAAGAGAGAACTCATGCAGGTAGCCTTTTTTCCATTGTTCTTGAAGTGAATCACGGTACAACTTAGTGAGTTAAGCAATAAAGGAAATAAAAGAGGTACTGGAGTGCTGTGGAAGCCCTTGCAGGTCATGTCTGAGCTAGCAACCTTTGTATGCACATCTCAGTTTGTGCTTTATTTTCACACTGCATTACTAAATCTCTTTTAGATGACCAGGTGTTTTCTGTGGTCTCCTGAAGTTCACATGCTGTCTCTGTGCCCATTGCCTTGCAAATCCCCATGGCTTACCAGGGTACAAGGGGTTGTAGCAGTCATGACCATGTCAGCACCCAGCAGCTTCACTGACCACTGCCACTGCTGTTGCTGGTGACTGGATGAAACCTGCCTCTCGGTCTCCACACACACATGATGACAGCACTGTGTGGTGCAGGATTGCTTGTGTGGGCACTCTGAAATAAAGAACAAAATTGGTGTCTGTCCTGCCCTTCCCCTGATGTCCTATCCCTCACAAATTGTTGCCATCTGTAGATTTAATTATCCTTCCTGTCCTTAATATTATCCTTCATCTTTCAGGCCATTATTCAAAATATTAAAAAGTACCAGGTCCAAAACAAGATAGGCCACTGCTGCCCTGTATATGATATTGTACCACTGAGGATTAGTCTGTAAATAGAGTTTTGTACCTACGCCATAGAAGTTCCTTCCAAGCCATGGCTCTCTAGACTCCTGAGAAGGATCTCCATCTCAGATGCTTGTCTTCAGTCTACAGGAGCTGTATATTCAAAGTCACAGGACACAGGATTTACTTGCATACTTGTATGTTGCTGTAGCAGTACATGTGTCCTATCCCTCAATGTAGTTTGCAAGCCCTGCCAAAGTGCAAGCCTGACCTTCTGTCCTCTTCCATGGATTGGTATTTCCTGAAATTCTGGAGTAGATTTTCTTTGTATTACTGATTTTTTTGCTATTTAATGCCTATTCAGTACAGGCCTTGGAAACTCATGCTTTTCTAACTCTATATGCAGAGGAGGTCTGTATTTCTGTACAGCTTGTGTGTACATTAATATTAATCCATGATGCAAAGACATGTCCAGGGCTCATCCAGATCCTATCTGTCTTTGCTCTGCAACACTCTCCTTCTTGTACCTATATATCCAGGAAAAGGTAGCTCTGGCAAACAGGGCAGAAGAATGTTAAAATGACTTCTACCAGTTCCTTGACCTGGAAAATCAGAGGACTAGGGTCCTATAGGACTTCTTAGAAGATGAGTCTAGATGCAGTCTCTGGGTATATACCATGGGTTAAACCCTATTGTGCCAGTTCTGCACAAACACATCATAAAAATACAATCTCTTCCACAACTTGGTCAAAAGTCTTCCATTACTGTATTTTGTAATGCACTAATAAGAGAGAAGTATTTATGTCTATAGTCTATTTGTCTTGCTGCAATTAATTCACAGCTTTTGCTTCAATGGTTTGGGTTTTTTTTTTTGTGCTATTAGATTTTTTTTCAGCTCAGAGTTTGTAACTTGAGTCCTAGTGCAAAATATTTTTTTCTTTCCAAAAGCACATTGTCTGTAAGACAACTGACAGACATCCCTCAGGATGAAAACTGCCACAAGTGGTCTGATCTGTTCCAAACCTTTTCCTTCAAGTCATTTATTTCAGATAATTTGCTTTTCATCTCTTATAAAGCAGAGGCAGTCTGCTTTTAAGAGTCAGCCAAAATAATGTTAAATTGGGTTTTTCAGCATTTATTGATGTGTAATGTAGCAGACAAGTGACTCCACTAGTCTCTGCTGGAAGTGAATGCTCTTGAAATACTTATGCAGATACACATAAGGACTCTAAAAACAAGTGAACAGTGATCTGCAAGGACATCCTGGGGCAGCCATGGAAAGGAGGGCATTGAATAGATAAAAACAGCTATTGTAAGGATGACACTAAATAGATAAAAACAAGTATGAAAAGGGAATTAAGCCTCAGCTTGATCAATGAGAGTTTCTTTACCAGTAAGAGCAAATACTGAGCTAGCTGACAGAGATCTGTTTGGGTTGGGTTTTGTTCTTGTTACTTGTTTGTTTAGGGATTTTTTCCTGAAATATTTGTGACCTGAAACTTCTTTGCTGTATGGAAGGAGATTGGGTGTGTCTTCTATGAGGAAGGTCCCAGAGTCTGGGTTTTGTTCCCCACTGAGATGGACAAGGCTGGACACACTAAGACCACTGTGAGGGATCTCCAAGGTAGCAGTGAATGATCCAGCTCTGCAGCTGAAGCCGTAGGAACCCACTCCATAAAAGGCACAGAAGTCCTCTTGCAGTGCTGCGCCTGGGAGCTGAGGTGGCACATGTGGGGTGTGCAGGCACATCCATGTAAACCATCCTGGTTGTAGCTCTTTACTGCACTAACCAGGACTTTGCCTCAAGCTGAGACAGGGAGGTCACAGAGAGATTACAGATCCCATGTTCAAGGACTCTCCATTTATCTCTCAGTTCTTTTACCACACCTGCTCATAGTTTCAAAGATAGTTTTGTGGACTCAGACTACAGAAGACTGCCCACAGCCTGAAATGTATGATGCTTGTAAGAGATCTGGGACTCCCCCATAACCCACGTCACACTTTCTGACACGATTATGGTACTACTTCTGACAACATTATGATACTATATTCATATTTCTCACTTTAAAAAAGCATATTTGTTTTGCTCTAAGAAAACAGATGACATATTGAGTGGCAATTAGCAGATCTGTGCATTTCAGACAACTAGCTTTCATTTTAGATATTTGGAAAAAAAGGCTATCAAAAATGAAAACAAAAGTTTCTCTCTTGTCAGGCATATGATGCCATATTGAAAGTAGTCCCCACATGCCTTGTGGAAGAATGGTACAAAACTGCCTGCAGATCTAAGCTGTTAACAAAAGTGAATGTATATAACAATAAATTCTCCAGCCACAGAGAAAACATCCAGCAGAACAAAGTTCAAAACCTGAGCTTTTAGTTTGATATTTGATACAAAATTACCTACACTTCTCTAGTTTTCCCGTTTCCATGTATTCACGTTACTAACTGTCCAAGGAAAAATGGTTCAAATGGTTCCCTAAAACTTGTTCTCTTTTTCTGAAATCCACATTCACAAGTGCAGCAGCACATAGTTGCTGTATGTAGCCAAGTGCAGCCCATGGGTACACAGTCATGAAGGAAAACACGTGCTAAACCTCTATGATAGATAAAGCAAAAAAAATGCCTCATGTTTTTTACAATCCCCTGTACCTGAAGAGCTGGAGATGCGCAAATTAATAGGCTTTGGATTGGTAAAAACT
>VYZP01025731.1:0-27948 GCA_013400635.1 Hypocryptadius cinnamomeus
TTTTTTCAAAGTAAGTGAAGTTGATAAAAGGTACAATTATTTATCTCAATGAATAGCAAGTTTACCTCTGTGTCTATATATTCTATGCCTCTGCCCTTGACGATACATTTGTACTCAGAGAAATTCCTGCTGCTCTCCCAGGACAGTTCCATTTTTCTCCAGTCCAAATTCACATTTGTAATAGGTGATTCCTGTGCATCTGCTGAAAATGTTGCAGCATAAATTCAGTAAGGATATGCTATTGCTTTTGTTGAATACAGAGGATAATATCTGTTAGGCTTAAGATGGCAATTGCCAGTTTCATTGCAAGTATCTCTGATAAATTAGGAGTTGAACCTTGTTTCTCAGATTATATTTGCAAAAACATACTTACACTCCATACACTGGATGTCAGCATGCAAGGGATGAAATAGCATCATATACCATGAAATCATATAAATGAGTCCAAGAGTATCAAACATATTTCCTTCTCTGGAAAGAGATAGTGAAACCTTCAGAAAGAAAAAGGAAAATATTTTTTAAAAATGAAAGGAAAATCATGTTGAAGTGTATTTTGGTATTGCAAAACTTAATTTTTTAAAAAGATTCTTTAGAAAAGCCAAGCAGAGGATATGCTTCAGGTACCTTTTCTTTGAACTAACTGAATAGCCATGATACTGCCTATAACAAAGTAGTTTGAGATAAAGAAGCCACAGACTCTCATGATGGCAAATACACTCACTGTATTCAGTGCAGAGACCATGACTGAGAATTACTTTTTCTCACATATCTATCCTAACTGTACCATCAGAAAGTCCAGTTTTCTTGCTTTCTGGTCCTGTCAACATCACAATGCTTTGTACTAGCAGCTAGAATGGTGTTGATAACACACCAGAGTTTTGGCTGCTGCTGAGCAGTGCTGGCACAGCATCAGGGTTGTCTCTCCAACCACATCTCACCAACTCTGGAGAGGCCAGTGGGATGGTGGTGAGCCAGAGGCTGGCAGGGAACATGGCCAGGACAGCTGACCCCAGCTGATAGGGATATCCCGTATCATACGGCACCATGTTCAGCAATAAAACCTGGGAGAAAGAAGGATGAGGCATTTCTTGTCCAGACATTTGACTTCCAAAGCAACTGCTATGTGTACTGCAGCCCCCTGTCTCAGGGAGTGGCTGAATATTGTCTGCTGAGGGGAAGTAAAGAATAAGGAAGAGGGAGAGTGAGAGCAGCTTGGTGGGCAGCTGGTGACCAGCCAAGGTCAGTCAGGGCACCACAGTATTTCTTCCTGTTTGCTGTCACAAATGGGTCTCCACTTTTCAAACTACATAACTCCCACTGTTAGAGATTTGCACCCATACAGAAGTCTCTTCTTCAAATTTTATCTTGCTTCAGTGCCAGAAACTAAGGAGTCAGGTGTTCCAGATCACTGTAGGCAATTTAACTTACTAAGGAAGTGTGAGCACCTGCAGAGGGTGTCTCCACATTCATTCATGTGGTATGGAGGACTGAGCAAAGCTAGTCAAACATTGGCATCAGCTCTTGTCAAACGTTTCTCATCTTATGTACAATTTTCCTTTTCTCCAAGAAGTTTAAAACTCTTTAGAAAAGATTTCTCTATTCCCAGCTTTTTTTTTTTTTTCTACATGAAGAAGCAACTCTGGTTAAATTTTTTTTGCTTTAGCATTGTCTAGAAGTGCAACTTTGTAGTAGCAATTTTCTTGATTACAGATAGTACTAAGGATAATTCTAAAACTGAATTAAATTCTTACAAACTCAGGAAAAAGAGAAACGTGGTAATATTTTGTTACTAGTCAGCCCTTCTAGATTTAATTTTTATGGTCATCTCAGAATGCTGATTTCAAACTGACTCCACTTGTGGCAAAAGAAAAAACCCACCCTGATGTTCCAAGTAAGTCATTCTGTCATCTTGAATATTTTTAGAAGGCACGTCACATTTCCTGGAAATTGGCTTGATGTGACATTTCCGTCGTAGTCCCCAGGATTCCAGCTGGGCCAGGACACCACGCTGGGGTTGCAACACAGACAGACTCTTCACTGCAACCTGCTTATCTCTTGCAGCACCCATATTTGTAAATCATCATCCTACAGTGAGGATGTGGCCAAGGCTGCTGGGAAGTGATACTGAAGAATCTCAAGTACAAACAGTATGGAGGACTGGCCATGAAATGCTCTGTGAGATATTGTCTCAATAGTTATTTCCACTTTCCCATGCTCTCAGGGACCTCCCCAGTAATGCACATGAGAACCTTGAGGCCTGCTGTCCTTCTAGTTAGCCTCTTAATCATATTTTCTCTGTTTTGTCCCTTCTGTTCAGTCACTCAACACTTTCCCCTTCCTTTCCTCATGTTCATTTTCTAGGCATTTGTTTTCCTGTTCTTTGACAACTGTCTACCCACATTTCCTTTATTTTCTTTTTTTCATTTTTCTTGAAATCTCCCTGTCTCTGTTCTGATTACTCCTGTTCTTTCAAAATCTCCCTCAAGCTTCCTACACACAACTCCAGCCCCATGCTGCAAGTACCCTTCATGCTTTCTCATGGAAATGCTCGTCTGGGACACTGCCATAGGAATCATCCACAGCCCTGTCTGCTTAGAGAAGTGTTTGCTGGCATCATTGTCGCCACACTCTGGACATTTCACTGGACATGCAGTGGAAATAGCAGGGCCTGCAACCATTCCCTTTCCTCATAAGAAATGACCGTTCCAGCTGAATGCCCCAACACATAGCCAGGTTCTTTGTTTTTTCTCTGCCTGCAGGCAGGATGGGCTATGTAGGAGCTGTGGTGGGCCCTGTGCCATTCAGCTGAGCAATCCAGACCTTCTGTACAGTACCAAAACAAGTGGCTCCAGTATGGTATTTTTAGGAATTTTCTGCCTCCAGGACCTCCACTCTCTCCCAGACTGGTCTTCTTCAGAGAGGTGTGGTAAAGCTCTCTCTGGTCTGAAGTCCTTCAGACTATACTTCAGTATTGAAGGTGCCAGAAAGAACAATCATGTCAAAATGATTGTGAGTGTTATTTGGAGGATCAGACTAGAAGAACCATACATATTCTGCTGTAAGCAGTGTTTCCTCATATTTCATCAAAATAGAATTTATTGGGATGAAAATGCCCAAACTGGATGGTTTTTTTCTGCCTTCCTTCTTTCCTCTTTCTCCCCTTGCCAGCCTCAGGAGTGTGTGTCTATCCTGCTACACAGGGGAGAGCCCCAGGGAATACTCCAGCACCTGTTTTCCAGACACCTCAACTCTCAGCTCACTCCCTAGCTCTCTCCAGGGCAGTTTGTTATAAGCCCAGTCTAGCCATCTTATCAATGTGTCAGAAGTAAAATACTGTCAGGTAGCCTGTAGTGGTTTCTACAGAAAGCATGCATTAAATACTGACTTAAGCACTATCAATTCTTACCCTCTTAGTCTTTGCTCTTAGGCTGTGAGTGCAGGATGGTACCAGAAAATGTCACCTGAGACCAGTGACTTATTTGCCTCAGTGACTCTGAGAAAATTACTCCTGCCCTTCACACACTTTGAAGAAATGAAACTTTGTATTTTAGTCATAGGGTAATGTAAACATAAACTGATGCTTGTACATTGCCAAGATATGAAGAAAATCATACACTGGCTAAGCCTTCCTGGAAACATTGAAATAGGAATAGAAACCTTACAATGCATACCAAGCAATGAAATATTATCAAATTGCTGCCTAAATACAACTGTTTCAGTTTTTAGATCAGTATTCTGATTCCTGTAGATGATACAAAACTGGGAGAAGTGGATGCTATGAGACTATTTTTGCTTCAGAGGGAGCTGGAGAAGCTGGAGAAATGGGATGAGAAGAATCTTTTGGAATTAAGCAAAGGAAGGTGCTGAGTCCTCCGCTTGGGGAGGAATAACCCCTGGCACCAGCAGAGGCTGAGATCTACCTGGAAAGCATTTTGCAAAGAGCACAGGCTGACCACAGGCCACTGATGTGCCCTCACAGAACAGATCGAAGGCACCCTGGGCTGCATGAGGCAGAGTGAGGCCAGCAGGTCAAGGGAGGTGTTCCTGGAATGCTGGGTCTCGTTCTGGGGTCCCCAGAAGAAGAAAGATATGGAGCTACTGGGGGAAGCCCAGCAAAAGGGCTCTGACATATGAGAAGAGGCTGAGAAATCTGGGGTTGTTCATCCTGGAGAGATGAAGGCTCAGCAGGATGTTATCCATGTGTACAAATACCCTGCTGTGGGGAATAAGAAAGAACCAGGCTCTGCTCAGTGGTGATGACTGACTGGACAAGAAGCAATAGGCAAAAACTGAAATAATGGAAATTCAATTTAAACACAAGAAAACACCTTTTACTGTGAGGTAGTCAACTACTTGAACAGGTTTTCCAGGAAAGCTTTGTAGTCTCCAGTGTTGGAGATACTGACTGGACAAAGCCCTGAGCAGCCTGCTGTAGCTGACCCTGCTCTAAGCAAGGCTTGGGATAGGACAATTTCCAGAAGTGCCTTCCAGCCTCAACCATCCCATGATTTTGTGATCTACTTTTGCCCCTCCAAGAAATAGAAATCTACATATTTATACTTAATTTATAGAAAGAGTACAGAAAATAGCATTTCTTTCAGTTATTGAAAAAATAGATGTCAGATAAAAAACGTCAAATAGCGCAATAAATATCACATACATTTCATAGTCTTCCTTGGATCTTGCAGAAATCTTTAGAAATTTTGTATTTACACATTTCTACTTTTAATCAAATAGGTAAAAGAATCCTCAAAATATTCTCTAGAATTCCTTAAACTCGAAGGACACTAATCCATATTTTGTACATATGTGAATATGACTGTACCTAACTTAATCCCTGGAAAATATTTGTAGCCTGCAAAAAATCTTCTGTGGCACAACAAAATCAACACACAACATAGAGAGACATACCTCCTCTTTGAAAACTGTCCTCATTTATCTTGTTTGGTTTGGTTTGCAGCAACAAGGACACTCTAATGCGTAGTTGTAGTCACATGCAGAAATCTGTAAATGTTTTGCTCTGCCAGTTAGCTTGTTTTACTGCATGACAGTATTAAGTAACAAATGCTGCAAGTTAGAAAGCTGCTTGCTTTATCATTTCCCCTACTACTTTTGAGCTTCCTTAAGTTTCCTGATTGGCAGATGTTAACAACTTCACATGAAGAGGTCGTGCAACTAACTCTTCCTTCCTGTTATGTCAGATGAACTAAGCATTAATAGTCACAATACACAAACACATTACCCAAAAATACATAAATACTCAGTAGGGTGACAGTATATCAACATGCTCATAGAAATACCACCTCTGTAAATAAACAGATTTTCATGAATAATATGTTCTGGAAATAACAGCAGTGTTGTGTAACTACTACACATTTAAAGTGACTGCCTGTCTAAGCTGGTTATGGTCCCTTCACAAGCCCAGGTTCTCCTCTGAGGAAGATCAGTCCTTAGCAGGTATATACAAGCAGCCAAGAAAGTTCTGTCTTGCATATTTGCAGGCAAAGAAATGCCAAGGAAAATACCAAACCCAAATTTCTGAACTTTCTCACTGCTGACTATGGGTTGTTTTTTTTGGTTCATCTTAGGCTGCAATGTCATGATAAGTGAAAAAGTGCCTGGCTGCAGAAATGAAAAGAAAATGTCCAAAACATTTACTGAATAACATAATGTTGCATTCACAAAAATCTTTGCAGTCATGTAAGTATGAGAGGCATAATCCATTTTATTTGCTTTAACTTTTAGCAACTTCAGATGTGGCTCTGACTGTTAGTCACTTCCCCATTTGTTTTACATGACATCTGACATGCAATTATGTAATCTGCATGTAATGGATGCGTTTTTTTATTATTTTCTGCTGTTCTTGGATGCTTTTAGCAAGCAGGAGTTCATTTAACCCCTGCCTTCTACTCCCAACACAGGCACAATAGCAGGAAGGTGAAGAATTCCCTAGCCTTCTAAGGAGTGAGGGAGGATCCTCAGTAGTTAGTATGCTAAGGGAAGAACTATTCTTAACTCTGCTATCATTGAACCAAAACTGTAGGCTGGGTTTGTTTGTTTGTTTCTTTCTTTGTTTTGCTAGTGCACGTGCCCAGATCCACCAACAGCAAACTACAGACTTCAAATTTTAAACCTCTTTGCCCTTCAGTTCACACTGTTCAGTCTTGCCCACCTTTACCCTGTGATTCCCACTAGAAGGAGATGTTAATATTATTTTCCTTTTCAAATCCTTGAGTGAAAAAACTAGGTAAGTGAAATGAGTAAGAGTTTAGTCACAGCATGTGTGAGGCAGAGCTCAGCTGCAGAATTTTGTCTATAGAATCACATACTGGCATTGGCTTGGTCTTTGTCAGCTTTTTCAGTACCTTGGGAACAAGACACAACTGTTTCAAATCTTCTACTCACTAAAGGACTTAATTTACTTATTTTATGTAGCCTAAAAGAAACACATCCAGTACATGTGTAGTCCCAGTTCAGTGTGATCTGAAATTGTTTATTCATCTGATGTGCTATACTTGGGTACCACCACCCACCTCAGTGACCCCTGCCACCTTGAGTAACCTTTCTGAAGCATCATCCTTCCATGTCACACATATTTGTGATGCAAGGTGTGTGTCAGAGTGCCTGATTAATTTTGATGAGGGGATTTGCATGCTGTTGTGATGGCATGTCTGGTGAGGTTCTAGGTGATGTGAAGGTGGTATTACAGTATCACCTGACCAGTACCTTCAGGCTGCCCAAACAGTGGCTGAATTAGTTTTAACTGATCCATTTGTAAGCCATATGAGGAGTGGCTCACCATCTCTGGCAGTGTTCAAGAAATGACTGGATGTGGCACTGGGTTTCATGGCTTTGTTGAAAAGGTGGTGGTGCTAGGTCAAGGGTTGGTCTCAATGATCTTGGAGGTCTTTTTCAACCTTGATCATTCTGTGATTCAATGATTTTTAATTGTAGCCTGGACTACTTCATCAGGGTTTTGTCTGTAACACCTTTCTTGAATCAGTTGAGTATGTTATCCCTCTCCAGGAGAAACCAGAAAACAAATGAGCAGTTTGTTTAGGTTCTACTTAACAAGATCCCCATGCCATCTCTCGAGAGTTTTGATACTGTCTCTATTATACTTTACTCCTCCCTTCCTCAGGTAGAGCCACTGAATGGTTGTTCATAGCTCATGGCCAGGTTTTGGTGGACTGGAGCCAAACTATGCCTCACTCTGGCAATTTTGCCCAAGAGGAGAGTTACTCTGCAAGGTTATATAAACCAGCCTGTTACAGTCCCACCACCCTTTTAGCAAGTTATTGTGAGCATTTCCACTCTGACCACTGCTGCATACTGGGGAAAATACAAAGATGGTTTACAAGTGTGTCCAGCATGAATTCAGCCTCTTTTAGAAATTTGCTTTGCTGTTCTGACACGCTGCAAAAAGCTTCCCAGGTGAGTCTTTGACCAAAAGGTAATCATTAACTGTGTCAAAGGCAATTGGTGTGCCAAGAGCTGTTTGTGTTCAGCTACAGTATAAGCTGGAGAAAGTACAGCACTGGAAGGCTCCCCAGCACTGGAACATGTCCAGGAACAACTGTTCCCAGCATTAGTTCAGCCAGGATTTACAAGTAATGTCCTGAACAGCTCCTGGACACAGTCCAGAGGTTAGCTCAGGCCAGGGCTAATTTCTAAAGGTAGTTTGCTTGTGTCCACTTTATTTAGGGGTTTAAGAAACCCCTGTGGACTGGGGTGTGGACTCTTATATGTGAATTGACCCCTGTGCAAGAAAATAGTCCCAGGAATGTTTAGTCTAATAACAAAACATCTAGTACCACTATAAAATTAGTCTAATAATCAAATAGGAATGTTCAAATGTCTAGTGTAAAAATCTGAGCGAATCTCATTTTTCTAGTTGCCCATGTGTACTTTAAAGCTCCAAAGAAACTTCTAGTATGAACTGACCCATTTTTGACAGTAGAACAATGAAATTCAGGCATCAGAATTTTTAAAATTTTATTCATCACAATAAATTAATCATGAATCTTTTTAATATAAGACAGAAGGACAATTATTTTTTCTTAAGATTAAAATGTAACTAAAACTTCTTGAATAAAATATTCCAATCATATTTACAAAATAGAAGATATCCAATAAGGACAACTTATCCAAACAGTTAAAATTAGCCAAAACTAAAAGCAAATACAATGGCATTTAAAAAGATTGCATATGAAGTATCATTCCCTCTTGGTTGCACCATGCTTTTATACAAGAAAAAGAAAAAAGTAAAGAAAGCCTGTATATTATTCCAGACTTTCCACAGGGATATACAGTTATTTAAGAAATGCACTTTCAGAGTCCTCCATTTTTCTTGGTTATCTCATGATATCAGCAACTAATACTATCTCTTCATTTTCAGATGTTATTGACTGTATTTTGCTCTCCATCAGCTGAAAGGAAAATAAAAACTGCCATCAGTTTTATACATAATGTTAGGTTAGCCTCTACTTATGCACAATTCTGAGAGTATTTCACCTGTTTTTGCTGTGTGTGACCGCCACAGTCTGTCCTGTTTTCTTACAAAACCCTATTTTGAGCTGTTTTCTCTCACCTTCTTTCCTTTCCTGCATGTGTAACTTGCTAGTGGGTAAGTAGGCGAGGTGTGCACCTGGAGGGATTCAAGCTTGGAGTGGGGGACCTGGGGGGACACAGGGCTCAGACACTGGGATCAGGTGTGAGGAACTTTATGGTGGTTGTAGATGAAGAGAGCGAGGAGATGTGCTAATCTCACCTGCAAATTCAGCCCTGCTCGGCTGGGGAGTAGCAGGAGGACTGTGATGTCTAGGACCCTATTTCAGAGACTGCTGCTGGTGCTGAGGAGGTGCTGGTAGAGGCAGCTGTGCTGGTTTTGTTTCTGGCTGCCTCTCTGTGCTCTGTTGTGTCATTGTCCATGTCCTTGTGTTGGGACAGTGAACAGCCCTTCCTGCTGCCTGGATCTACCAATGGGAGCATCAGCCTGTGCACCTGTGAGACTGGAATGGGAGAAATCCTGTGGTTCTGGAAGAGCACTGCATTTGACTCCCCTTAAAAAACTCTCCTGCTGATTTTCTTTTATTTTTCTTCAGAATATGGCAAAGAGAAGAATGATCCTCTGTAATAAGTTACTTATCGTTTAAAAATCCAACCAGTAGAGTCTTGTATTTCACACATTTAATATAAAAATAGGAAGAGAACATACCTCTGGATTTGTATCAGCCAGTGTAAAAAAAGCAGGTTTTGGTCCTGGGATCTGTGGAAATGCTGCCTCCCAACAGCCAGTCCTGGAAATCAAAACATATTGAATACAAAATTAAAATTGAACAACCATAATGTGACAACACCATTGCATCCTTGAACCAGCTCTTATCTTCCTCTTCACTCTTAGAAGTGAACTGAAAAATACACATAATCTCAACACAGAATGAACATATATCAGGAAAACATTAATAATTTAGAAGGTAATAGATTAATTTTTGATTGAAGATTTACTAGTAGTAAATTTCCTTCTTTGACAGAGAAAGAAATTTGTCCTGCTATGTCACTGCAAACAGTGAAAAGTGGGGGTAAAAATTTTAACAAGTTGAGAGAGCTGTAAATTACTGTATATTTCTATGCAAAGTGCATTGTACAGGAGAATATACTTTTTCTTTCTGTTTCTGTTTCACTTATGGTGTTTATTTTACCTATTCTACAGAGACACCTCCACCTTATTTGTTTAAAAACTTTAGGTGTTACACACACACAGAGAAAATAAAATAAATACATAAATTAAATAGACCTTTTGCAGAAAAAAATTGTGATGATTGCCATTAAGGGTGTTGCAACTGCTACCCCGAGTAAAATCCATACTGAAGAAGATACAATTTCCTCATTTCCTGAAAGAGAAACATTCATAAATTAGTAGTAGTAGTAGTAGTAGTAGTAGTAGTAGTCATATGAAGAATAGATCACAGAATTAAAGAACATAGAATAGTTTGGGTTGGAAGTGACCTTTAGAGATCATCTAATTCCAGCCACTCTGCCGCTGGCAGGGATGCCTTCCACTAGAGCAGATTGCTTAAAGCCCCAGCCTGGCTTTGAACACTTTCACGGATAGGGCATCCACAACCTCTCTGGGCAACCTGTGCCAGCGCCTCATCACCCTCATGGTGAAGAGTTTCTTGCTAAAATCTAACCTAAATTTACACTCTTTCAGTTTAAAGCCATACCTCCTTGAACTATAACTACATGTCCTTGCACAAAGTCCCTCTCCAGCTCTCTTGTAGCCCCTTTGCACTGGACAAGTGCAACAAGGTGTCTCTGGAGCCTTCCCTTTTCCAGGTAGAGCAAACCAAACTTAGACTGTGAGAGGTGCTCCAGCCCTCTGATCCTTCTTGTGATCCTCCTCTGGACTTGCTCCAACAAGTCAAAGTCCCTCCTGTGCGGGGGACTCCAGAGGTGGATGCAGGGTTCCAGCTGGGCTCTCAGCAGAGCAGAGCGGAGGGACAGAATCCCCTCCCTGGCCCTGCTGCCCACGCTGCTTTGGATGCAGCCCAGGACACTTTTGGCTCTCTGGGCTGTGAGTGCCCATGGCTGGGTCATGTCCAGCCTCTCACCCACCAGCAGCCTCAAGTCCTTCTCAGCAAAGCTCCTGTCAATTCCTTCATCCCCCAGACTGTATCGATACCAGCAGCTGCCCTGACCCAGGCGCAGCACCTTGAACTCGGCCTTGTTGAACTTTATGCTGTGTCAAACATCTGCTGCAGTGACTGACTGTGGTGAATGTCAGTCTGAAAGCTTTCACTCAGTATAAAAATGAATTCTGTCATTTATCACTTTAGAAGAACTGTCTGATGGGAAGAATTAACATTGATCCTATTTGTCCACTCCCTGGAGTAAGCAGGAGCTCACTACAGCTGCAAAGGTGTAATTTTTAATGTTATTTACAGTGTTAGAAAGTTAAGAAATCGATTATGTCTCTTCCCACTCTTCTCTGTAGTGTGGTGTGAAACAAAACGTTTGCCAATCCTTTTTACATGTGTGTGTCCATAGGTGTGTGACAATGCGTGAGGTAGACAGGACATCCCTGGGGAAAGAGTAGCCCAGGGCATGGGTTTGCTCTTACCAAACTCAACAGGTGCACTCCATTCCCCCCAGGCTGGATTCACGAAGCAGGCACTGCCAGCTGCTCTCATTTTCAAGATGTACTTCTTTCTTGTGTTTGATCTTAGAAATATGTTACTATTTCCCCCTTCCTAAAAAAACACTCAAAAAACTGAGTTGCTTTTCTTTTTTCCATGCCTGTGTTGACAATATGCAAGTGCCATTTGCCAGTGAAACTTTTTAGAGGCTATGAAAGCATTGCTTATTAAAGAAGACTGCTGTTATAGAGAGAAAAAAATAATTATTTTTATAACAATAAAAATAAATATTATATTTATATAATAATAAATATTTCTGTAATAATAAATATAAATAATAACAAATATGTATCTCAAAAAATAACCTGCCATTCATGTAACCTTTTACATTTAGAAGCATTTCATCTTTACACTGAAAAAAGTGTAACCTGTGATTTCATCTTGACACTGAAAAGTATAACCTGTGATTTCTTATGATATGGTTTGATTTATTGATAACTTCCCTAAGTACATAGAGAGGTAGAAAAACATATTTAACCATCTCATTTTAGTACTGCTAGAACTGAGTGATTTGAGGAATTAGGTGTCTGTGCACCTGCCTCAGTCTCTGCATTGTGAATTTTCAAAAAAAGCATAACTTTCCAGCCAAACCTGTAAAAATAAGTAGATGACTGCAATACTCAGCCTTACCAGAATTTAATGTAATACTCTTGCTCTTGGTGGCTTTTGCATAGAGGTGGGATGTGCAAACTGCACTGATTAAAAGGAGGTGCAGCATGCCTGGATGACAGTCTCCATCCCAAAAGGACTTCTGTGGTCTATGTTTTTAATAAACAAAATTGAATTCCTAGGAGATACTTTATCTTTTCTCTGTAGTCAGTGATGTGTAACTTCAAACTGTTCCAAATATTTGAGAAGGAGAGTGGACAATATAATGAAAAATGGGAGATTTTTCAAAATACTTACAGAAAAGCAATAAAGTTCTGCCCCTGAATGTATAGTAAATTGCATGAGAAAATATGCCATGATGATTCAGCAGTTTGATGTATTCATGAAATCCGTAAATAAGGTTCCCATAAAGCATACAACACTGAGCACATACTGATTTAAAGGTATTTGCATACTATTTACTTTTCACAGTTGACAATGGAATGAACATGTATTGGTGATTCATAAACAAACAGACTCACTTGTTTGGAAGTATATATGGGTTTTCCTTTAGGATTATCCTGTAAATTGAAAGAAATAGAAAAGCAACTCACTTTATTTTTATCATTGCTTGTTTTATGTTTCAATAATAATTAATTTTTATCACCTGTTCCATTTTTCTGCATTCTCAAACTAGCAATTTGTCTAACATTTAGTATCTAATATCTAATTCATCTACAATGCCAAGTTTATATCGTAATTAATTCTGCTATGGAAAGATTTTTTTTTCCTTGTCAACACAGTTGACACATAAATTTTATTTGAGATGGAAACACAAAGTAAACCAGACCTAAATGAAAGCTATAAGTTTATTCTTACACACACTAGAAAAAAAAAAAAAACAACAACAAAAAAGAAATAATCTGTGAAATAAACTTTTTAATTTACATCTAATGTTTTAATATTAGAATAAATATCACTGTGTGCAATTGCAAATATTATGTAAATAATATTTTGTTTTCTTTTAGATGAAAATATTTGCAACTAGCATGGATTGACAGATATTTTAGGTTGCCCTCCACTACATTTTTGATAGCTAGAATAAAATTTGTTCATCTTATTTGAATAGCCATAATAACTACCACATAATGTACTGACCACACACAACTAATGATTGCAGACTATATCCTCTCCATTAGACAACTAGTTAGGTATTTTTGTAATTATTTTGCAATACACAATTTTAGAACAAAACTCAATCCAGACTTATTTTTTAAAATAATTGCATGCCTGCTCATGTGGCACCTGAACAGGAGGCTGTTCAGCCTGGAGAAGAAAAGGCTCTGGGGAGAGCTTCCAGCACCTTCCAGCACCTAAAGGGTCCTACAGGAAGGCTGAAGAGGGATTTTTCACAAGGGTATGTACTGATAGCACATGGGGAGTGGCCTTAAGATGAAGGAAGGTAGATTTAGATAAGATATTAGGAAGAAATTCTTTACTGTGCTGCTGGTGAGGCACAGGGACAGACTGTCCAGAAAAGCTGTGGATGTGCCTGGAAGTGTTCAAGGACAGGCTGGATGGGGCTCTCAGTAACTTGTCTAGTGAAAGGTGCTCCTGCCATGGCAGGGGAATTGAATTAGATGGCCTTTGAGGTCACTTCCAACCCAAACCATTCTAAGACTTTATAAAACAAGTTGCTGTCCAGGACACCTTCTAGTATCTGCAGTCAAGCTAAATTATGCACAGGGATCAATCTAGGAGAAATATCTGGCCAATGAACCCCTTGTTCTTCTTTATTGGTGCAGGGGTAACCTGAAAGTTTTCAGTGAAGTGATTACAGAGCACTGGGGGGATGGTGAAGGGCAGGAAGTCCAGATGGTGTCTCCTCAGGCCTTCCAGTGAGAGGGAAAGGCTTGAGCAGAATTGCAGTCATCCAGCAGGTCAACACCTGGCTGAATAACTGCTGTCACAGGCAAGGCTTTGTCTTCTATGACCTTGGGATCCTTTTGGAGATAGAGGGGATACTGGGCAGGAATGGGATACATCTCACCAAGGAGGGTGATTGCGTCCTTCTAAACACGTTTGGGCAGCTGGGCCTTGTACTGTGTATAAAGGAGTGCCTTGTATGCACAGAGCTCTGTCTTGGGATAAATAATGAACCAGTAAGAGAACTTGTGTGTAGACAGACCAGCAGAGTTGTCAGAGATAAAGCAATAAATTTGGCAGAAAATATTTTTATGGGTAAATCTTCCAGAGATATGATTATAACTGCATCTGATAAGTGTCAAAGGAGCCTACACTGCTCAATTGCTGGAATAATTGCTGTGCCTTGACATAATTAGCTTGGTGAAAACTGCTAATGATGAAAAAATAGCTAGAAAATTCAGACAAAGTATGAATTGAGTATTCTTTATAAAATGAATGTTACATATATTAAAAGTTATTAAAAAGTATGTATTGCTTTACTGCAATAGATTTTATTCCAATGTCAGGCAGAGTTTTCAACAATGTTTCTTTGTTACGACAGCCAAGTGATTCAGAGCAGTAATGCTGTTTCACGGCAGTTAGCTGGGCTTGCAAAAAGACTCGTCTGTGAAATAGTAAACCCAGCCCACACTAAGAAATTCCAAATTCCAGAATGCCTTCGATCAGCCACTAAGTAGGCGGCCAAATCTGGTTGTAGTTCGGGAAGATTTTTCCTTCGTTGTCTCTGTCTGCCACCCTGTGGCCCTTTGGTGCAGCTCTGCCGCAGTGGTTTACGTCTACCCTTGCAGTGGAGCGCAGCAATCCCATTCCCTCCCTGCTGCTGCCAAAAGATTTGTAAAGTCCGGGTCACCCACCACTAACCTGTCCTTAATCATGCTGCCTTTCTGCTTTCTCTCACATTTATTTTCCTTTTGTTTATCATTATAAATCTTCAGCTTTTGGACCAACAGGTGTGACGCTTATATCTGGGTAAGCATTTCATACATGCAGAAATTAATTCATTTCTATTAATTCAAAATTATTAAGTGAATGCCCATTTCTCTTTCCACTCTTTAAAGCCCAGCTCTGCCCTTCCACAGAGATCCAGTTTCCACTGGAAATACTCCCAATCCAGGGCAACTCCAACAAATTTTAGTGAAAGAAGTGCTTTTCTAAGTGCTGTCACAGACAAAGCTGTGATGTGCTTGAATCTTGATTTACCATGCTTCTCCTCTGGGACTGTCCCAGACATCCAGTGTATCTCCCGCAGTGTCTTACCCAAGGAGGCAGGGATTAAAAAAAACCATAAAAATAGGGCAGTATGGCAGAGTAGGATTTGGTATGGACCTGAAAAGTGCAGTCACAAAGGAATAAGGTGCTATGTATGGGAAAGGCTGCATCATAGAAGAGAGACTTATTTATTTTTCACTCATGTACTGGAAAATGCAAATATATTAATTAATATTAAGTGTAAGTGAAGACATTCTTACCTTATACTTTATGTTAATTTCATATTTGAAACACATGTCTTTGTTAGAATGACTTATTTGGGGTCGTTGCCATTGAATTATGCAATCATTTTTAATTTCATCACAGTTGACTGTGATATTTGATGGAGGCATGAGCTTTTCTGAAATGATATAACCAAGAATTCAAACAATTAAAATCACTTGATCACTTTTTAATTTGATGAAAGAGAGTGAAATTGCAAGCAACACCTTTATGAACAAAGATACTTGTTTATATCTATTTTTCTTAGGACCTATTAGAAATAGTTTAAAGACCGAAGTTTTCTAAATCACGGGATCATAAAAAAAAAGAAAAGGGACTAAGACAGGAAACATGACATAGAAGCATACAAAGAAACAATCTCCTCCATTTATTTTTCTAGAGGAGTAATTTAAAATACTGTCTTCTTCTTAAGAGAATTTATTACTGTGGATGAACTAGCTGCTGCTATCCCTAAAGTAAGAAATTTAAAGATTTTTTTTTCCCTCTAAGCCTCCTCACGATCCTTCTGTGACATGAAGGTTTTGCCTTCAATCTGTTGTGAACTATGAAGTTTATTCTCTCCTTGCAAAAGAAATAGCCATTAAAAATTTAAGCAAAACACTCTATTTTTAATAGTCTAGCCAACTTCTTCATGCATTGCCCCTCACTTCACAGATATAAGCAGAAGTATGAGGACCTTTATATTTTGATCATTGCCAATGATTTGATTATTGGAACAGCAGAAAACAGTGACTCATGGCAGAAAGGGTGACAAAATGGAAGAAAGTTTAATATGAGCTAGAATACTACTTTACATCAGTCTTTAGGGACAGACCTGACCTGTTTGTGATGGGCTACTTGGTCAAAGAACAATCTTGTTTTATCTGCCATGAGTGACATTACAGCTCAGTTTCTTCTTATAGAACAAAACCTTTTCTGTTCTATCTTTTAGCACAATACCAGAACCAGTGTGACATTTCCAGTGAGACTTTGCTGCAGTAACAGAAACTGCACAGGATGCTTTAAAGCATAGCACCACATGCCTAAGGTATGTTGTACATGTCTTAATTAATTTACTCCAGGGTATGGTGTCCTGTATGTCATCCCCACTGGCAAAGAAAAGCAGAAATTAGTGCTCAAATAAACTTCTAAAAAGTCTCCTCTCTCTTCTATTGAGAGGAGTTTGGCCATCACTGAAAGGGCAGCAGGGCAAAGTACAGTTTTTAAAGTCATGTGGACCTTGCTTGAGAAAAACCTAAAACCCATAAGGGTAGATTGCTAATGAATCTGAATGCAGAATGCAGCTGTGGAGCTTTCCTGTTTAATTCCCCTCTTTGTCTTTTGCTTGGGGAATGGGTTTTCTTGAGGAAGCCACAGTCTCTTACTCTCCACCCTAGGTGGACAGGATACACAGTTCCTCCTCAGGGATAAATGCCCTACTATTTTCATACAATAATTGAAATAAAGCTAAAATAAATTATTTACTTACCAATTTTATACAGGTCAATGTACTCATCATAGAACTGGATCAGGGAGTCTTTGCTAGATCCATTCACCAGAAAATAAGCTTTTTCAATCCCTATGCTCATGTTTTGGAAGATACATCCCACATTTCTGCAATTTTCATCTTTAATGTAAAGCTCACATTCCATCTGATTGTCCTCTCTGCATACAGCAAAGTATTTTAGTTAAACGTGGGCACTGTGATGTGTTGAATGAGAATTCAGATTTGCCTGTCTCAAGCAGACCTACTTACCTTGAATTCTGCCAGTAGAGAAAATACTGTGTGNCTTGGGTGCACCATCCTTGGAAGTATTCGAGGCTGGGTTTGTTGGGGCATTGAGCAACCAGGTGTACTGGAACACGTGCCGGAAGGGGCTTTAACTAAGTGATCTTTAAGGTCCTCTCCAACCCAAATCATTCTGTGAATATGATTCGATGTCAGAAGAACACTCTCTCACTTCTAAAAATTCAGTATCAAACCCAGTAAAAAATCAAAATTGTGTCTAGGATCTTTCTTAGCATGCAGCAGGTACTTTATTTGTAAAAAAACCTTCATTCAACTTAGTTCCATATATTCCTCTGACAGCTTTTTAGATTTTGTCTCAGACATCCAGACACCCTTCCAGTCTTGGACTTCCTAGAGACTCAGTAAATACCTCAGCAAACAAAACAACTGGAAAGAAAAAGATGGACCTACCTTTTATTTCAAAATGTCTTTACCTTGTTTATCTTTCTATAGTAATCTTCAGGTCAGAGAAGATGGAAAAACTGTATTTTAAAAGACTGGATAACTATAAATAGGGCTGTCTCCCTTGCTGCTTGTATTTTGGGGAAGCATCTTAGCATCGGAAGTGTTGCAAAATAAATGTTCATCACTTCCCCCCTGATTCATAGCAAATTTTGTAGTTGCCCAACTCAGGATTTCTTATAACGTGAACAAGAAGTTAGCTGGTTAAATTTCCCCTTTTGTTGCACCAGAGTATGGTGATGTTTGGGACTCCAGAAAGTGCTTAAATTTACTTTTACAGGCATTTCTCTCTAGCCCTAAACCATACTGAGAAGTACAAAGCATCTCTCCACACAAACCATCTCTGGGGGATGGAAGATGGGGGCTCTCCATGGAGGGCATCAGGGTGAGGCCTGGCAGTCCCAGCTGGCACCTCCAGCCCAGATCAGGGCAGCTGTGGACCCAGGGCAGCCCCACCCCTGACCACCAGGCATGACCTTGGGGACTGGGATGGGCCATGGGACTGAGGGTGGGCCCAGCAGGGGACATATCCAGTCAGGGCAGGGCTGTGGGAACCTGGAGAATGGCTCTGCTGTGGTGCCAGTGGGAAGGAGCTGATGGATCCGGAGGGCTGATGTGGGATCCTGGGCTCTGGGCATGCTGGGGGAAGCTCCAGGCACTGGGCAGGGATAACCAGGCCTGTGGGGGTTCCCAGGGAAATGACAATGTAAACTGTAAATGTTCTTTAAGCAGATGGAAAAGGGGGATTTCAAATCTTGGATATGATGTTTTCAGATAAGATATATTGCTACTAGAAAGTGTGATGTGCATTTGTCCTCAGTTCATTTCTCCTGATGTGAAAATAGTCAAGCTACAAACTGACACTAAAACAGAAAAAAATTGCAGGTGGTAAGCATTCAACTACGAACAGCCACTCCAGGCCCTGCTGTTGAGCATTTATTACCTTTTTGGGTCACAGCCGTGCATTTTCTAAAGAAGAGAGTTATTATAAACAGTATAAAACATCAAAAGCTCCTTTAAACCCTGAAAGGCTTTGTTTCACAGAGGGCAATGTAATTTGCTTAATATGGAGATTTAAAATCCATGTAAAGTTATTTCATTTCTTCACACTGAAATTGAAGCATCACTAGAAAATATGACATTTTTCTAACATCAAGATATGTCAACATTTTCCTCTTAAAAGCACACAGATCCTTTCTGCTTGGAGTTAAAAACTTGTAGAGAAAAAAGAACAGTCCATGTACTTCTCTAACACTGCCATTTCTTGGCTACTATATATGGAAAAATTCACCCGTTGCCCAACAGTTTTCCACGACTGTCCAGGAATTGCCTTTATCAAAATGCTGAGGTCATTCCAATCCTATAGCTTCTCTATTGGCATATGGAATGATTGAACCATATCAGCAGTAGTTCTTGTGTATCAGCTATTCAGAGATGACTAGGATAAAATTATGTCCAAGAGTGGAAGCCAAGGGTAGCTCGGTGCTGTCTTTCCTTGGAGACAAGGAGGGCTTACCTTCTGGAAACCCAGAAATGTCCGGGCTCATGAGTATTTCTTGTTTCTGGATTCTGGCTAGAGCGTGAGATTGTTGACTGATGAGCTAGAAGTGGGCAGTCATTTTCTGGGCTGATTATCTCATGTTGATTGTAAATATTAGTTATACTGAGTTGCTGCTGAGGCCAGCCAACACCACAAAGAGGATATCTGACATGCTTTCTTCTCCTCAACACCTGTAGTTTAAAGTGAACAGATGTAGTGAAGCAAGTCTACTCGTCATATTGGAAATTTTTTAACTGCAAAATTATTTTATAATAAAAAAAATTTAAAAAAAATTTAATTTTTTTTTAAAAATTAAAAAAAAAAGGTAAAAGAACCTACCTCACTTCTGCTTACATGCAGTACCAAAAGCATATAGCAAGGCATGAAAAAAGAACTGATGTATTAAGTGGCACTCTATGGTTGTGTTCATGCATTTAATCCCATCTGTCAATAACTTGGTGTTAACTGAGGAGATGAGCAACTCACTTTAAGCATCCAGAACTTCAAGAATTCCAATCATCTATAGAATCAAGAAACATGAGAGAATCAACAGAGCCTTGCCTGGTCTTTTGTGGTTTCAGAAGTAAAGACCTAAGGCAATGTTGGCTCTGTAAGGACCAATTCATGGATGTTCACTCTCTTCATATGCTAGTAGGAAATAAAAATGTAACAAAGTTTTTCTGAAGCATATCTAAGAGACAAAGGGTGGGAATGACGAGCATGTATGTACAGATGGATATTCTACCAAAAAGCAGATTTACTCAAATAAGTAGCTCATTTTGGTGAGAATCACTATGACTACTCCTATCGCATTATAGATGTCAACAGACAAAGCAAATGAAAGCTTGGACATCAGGTCTGAGCCCATTATAGTTGTTCAGAGGAAAAAGTCAATTTTCAGATGGTTCACTGTACTTCCAGATTGAATAAGTTCCATACATAACCATGTATGTATTTTTTTTAATGCTGACTGTGCTGTGAAGACAGAAGAAAGGACTTTGGACCACAAAAAATGTAAAACCCCACAGTTTATTGTGTCCTCGTCTTTGGAAGAAAGCACTCAATTTTGTGGTGGTAACATACTGCATTTCATGGAGAAAGGGAGTGACAAGTACCCAAGTAATAAAATCAGAGCTGTAAGAAATGCCATGGAAAGTCAAATGAGACTCTGGAAAATTAAGGAAGTCAGAATTTTCATTTGCCTGCTTTTCCATGCTCCCACTCTGAAGATCTTTTGAGCGTGCAGAGAAGGCAGCAGGGAAGCAGTGTGTTTTTGTGTGCTCTCTCAGATTATGTATCTCTGAAACACTGTGAGGAAGAGTGGAGTTTGAGGTTTTGATTTGGCTGCTTTGTCTTTAAACTGCAATTACTGCAGCAGAACAATCCAAACAGCCCAGAAGGACAGTGGTGTTTTTGCAGAAAAGGGAACTGTTCAACCCAGGGGATTTCTTTTCTTGTTTATATTTAAGCAAACTCCTTACTTTCAAACAAGGCTTTCAAAAATGCAAACAAATTAAACACATTTGAAAAATTCCCAAGCAAAGAGGGTGTTACTAAGGGTGCTGCCAAAGTCTGTCATCTTTCAGAGACCAGACAACTTGAGTGGCCTTGATATCACCCAGGAGTTGGAAACAAAATGAGAAGAAGAGAAAGAGAAAAAATAGTAAAGGAGAGAAGAAAAACCTGGGCAGAGACACTAGGGCTGTTTACAGACTTTTGGCTCTACAGGGAGTGAAGTCATTGCAGAAAGAGTATCAAACCAAATGTTTCTCAAAACTCACAAAAACTTGAAGAATAATTTATTGCTCCAACAAAACCAAGAGTTTTCACAAGAGCTGTCTGGTGTTTTGCTGTACTGGTGTGTTGCAGCTTTTGCGTATGTCACAAAAATACAAATGGTAGACAAGACCATTAATTTTTTCCTTGCATCAAGAACTTTCTAGCTTTTAGCACAGAAGAGAGGAATAGCCATAGGAGACCAGAATAAAGGACTTCTTCCTGTGTGAGCATCCAAGGCACTCAGTTAAAAGATTCTAAAGCCTGACCATCCTTTCCCACTGATTTTGGGGTCTTTCCCAAGGGATGAGGAAGTGATACATTAGTCCACACCTACTACCACTGCCACTATTTCATGGTTTATAGTTTTCTTATTAGTGTGCTCGTAGTGAACAAGTTTTCTTAATGACTTTTCTGTCTCAGCAGCTTTCCCAGGGAAAGCAGTGGGGATGTAAGGGGTGCACCAATGGCCATGATCAGCTCTGTGAAGCGAGATGGAGAGGATCCAGCAGATTGTATCTATTTAATTGTCCTTAGATTACAGTGAGTGTTGGCTTTAATTTTCCTATTTAATGCAGGTATTTTTATCTTTTGGAAATTTTAACTTAAGTAGAAAGATCCTTCTCTGGTTCTGTTTTAAAAAGACATTAAAATAAATTGTTATTGAAAGCTCAGTTAGAAACACAGGACCATGGAAAAATTTAGTTCCAAAGGTGGTCTATTGACAGTAACCTGGTCTAGTGGAATTTTATCACTGAGAAGACTTTATTTTCCATGATAGGTTTTCAGATACTTGAGATTACTTTAATCATCTTGAGACTTGATGGAATTACAGAATACCCTGAGTTGGAAATGACCCACAAAAGTCATTGAGTTCAACTCTTGGCCCTGCTCAGGACAGCCCCATGAGTCACACCATGTGCCTGAGAGTGTTGTCCAAATGCTTCTTCAACTCTGTCAGGCTGGTGCTGTGACCACTGCCCTGGGGAGCTGCTCCAGTGCCCAAACACCCTCTGGGTCAGGAACATTTTCCTGATACCCAACATAAGCCTCTCCTGACACAACATCAGGCCATTGCCTGGGTCCTGTCACTGGTGACCAGAGATAAGAGATCAGTGCCTGCTCTTCTACTTTCTCTCACAAGGAAGCTGTAACTACAATGAGATCTCCCCTCAGTCTCCTCCACACTGAGCAGACCAAATGGCCTCAGCCGCTTCTCATACAGCTTCTCCTCAAGGCCCCTCATCATCTTTGTAGCCCTCCTTTGGACCCTCTCTAATGTCTTTATATCTTTATTATGTTGTGGCAAACTGCCACAAAACTGCCCCCAGCACTTGAGGTGAGGCTGCCCCAGTGCAGAGCAGAGCAGGACAATCCCCTCCCTTGTCCGGCTGGAGATGCCGTGTCTGATGTAGCCCAGGACAAGGTTAGCCCTCCTGGCTGCCAGGGCAGGACCGACTCATATTCAATTTCATGCAAATGGAAGGTCAAAATATGTGATTAGCACCCAAATTGAGGGGTTTCTCTCATATGTCCTTATTAGTTGGAGGATTCAGGCTGTTAAAACTTCTGTTTCATCCAGGTGTTATAAAAACACACAGCTTGCCTGTACCTCAATTAGCAAGTGACAGGCTTCTGCTGGAGAGTTCAAATGCTCAATTTCCAACATTTCCCACTCAATACATATACATATGTACATCTGCTACCTGTTGGCAATCATCTATTAAGTAATTTTTTCATCTAATAGAGATAGGAAGGGATGAAAAATGGGAGGCAACAAATAAACTTATGAGAAGATTGCATCCAGAACTCTTTAATAATGCTCACTTTGTATGAGCAAGTGGTCTTTCTTAAGAGGTTTGATCTTGGCTGGTCTTCATACAGTGAGCTTTCATACAGATGTCAAATTCCATTCCTGATCACAATCTCAGAATGGCTGTACCTGTTTTGAGACATTGAACTAATGGAGATCCTGAATAAACCTCTTAAGTTTAGTTGTTCTTACTTATTTTTTTTGCATGTTGGGGAAAAATAGTAAAATAGCTTGCAAAGCAATACTGAATTTTTTTTTTTTTCTGGAAATACTGCAGTATTCATCATAATAAAAACCAGAAATAGTCCAAACTTAACTGTTCATAGAAAATGCAACCAAATACAAGGAGGCTTTTAGAGATAAGATCTTGCGGAATTCTCTTTACCACCAATGCTCTTCTCCCTGCTTCCAGGACTGAGAGAATATGAAAAAACTCTTAATTTTTGCCAATAAGGTATATACGCTTGAAGAAAATCAAGTTGCTCATTTCACTTGCATTCCGTCACTTCTTCAATATCTGCTATTTCTTCAGTTTCTTTTTTTTTTAATAGATTCGTATAATCTGTCTATTAAAGAAAGAATATAACATTTTGTTAGTGTTTCATGCTAGAGATTAGTCACAAGGTCATGATTTATGAATCTCCTGTCATTCAAATTTGCTATTTATTGTATAAAACCTGTAGCAGGACTCTGTTAATTCGAAGACCAAGGTAGACGTGTCTAGATAGTCCCTCCATATAGCTCCCAAAGAGGAGCAAAGGCTTTTCAAGTAAAAAGCTGAAAAAATCATCTTTTAAAACATAGAAAAGTTAACATGATCAAGGAAGGGAAAATAAAAGTATTTATAAAGGCTCAGCAGTAATTCAGCGTATCTCTGCAGGCAAATTTTGTCTTCCAGACTTGCCTGCAGCCAACATAAAGACTTTGCAAATTGCAGCAAACTGCAACATGCCCTCTAGAAGGGCAGTTCCTGCAGTGTCTGTCTGTTTGTTCCTTCTCATGAGTCATTCCAGCATTCCACATAAGTGAGCACCTCTCAACATTCTGCTCTACTTTCTTGCTTACCATACCCTAGAAACTTTTACCTCCTTTAGCATCATTGCCAACTACTAGCATACTAAAACTACTGAAGATTCCTTTGTCCCTTCTCTCCCTGCCTGCTTCTGCATTATTATTGTGCTGAGAAACTTATGCTCAGCATAAGCATATGGCTTATAGGGGCAGCAGGGTGAAATTGTATTTTCCCCAATGGTCCAGGTAGACAGATGACAATTATTTCATAATGGAAAAGGTAAACAGACCAGTTATTTGTGTGTGGACTTTCTCTGTCCATATCCCAAGAACAAGAAAAAGAAAGAAAATTGATTCTTGCTTGTGTGCATCTTTCTGACAGTTAGGTCATACCTTTGAGACTATATTTTCAAATTTCAGGCAAATGGAAAGAAAGCATACCTGGAAGTCCATTGGAGAGGGCTCACGGAATGGGTCTCTTGGCTGTGGTATTGTAGCAGACGTTTTTTTCAAATAAGCCCTTCTATAGTGACAAAAAAGGTTTGGTGAAGAAAAGACTTAGTTTGCAAACACATGAACACTTACTATATAACAATGCTCCTGAAGTACTATTTTATTTCTTTAAGACATAAGTAATATCCTTCTAATTCAAAAGTAGCTAAAAATTACATAGGCTGAATACAATGTTATAATTTTGTTGTTCAGAACTTAGATGACAGTAATTTATTTTATGACTTCCTAAGGCCTTATAGGAAGTTGTTTTTTTAAGTATGTGAAAAGGAGATGTTATCAAAACATGGAAAAATTTTATGTTCCACCCCTCTACATTGCAGGGTCTGATTGTAGGAGAGGTACTGATATAATTAATATTAATATTAATATTGCCTAGTATTGGAAACCATTGTGTTATATTAATCAAGGGGATAAGAAAGTTGGGAATCAGAAGTATAGAGCATACTTGAGGAACATCCAGCAGATGATTCCTAGTATAGCTCAGTGTCAATTTTCTCCCTCCCTCATCTCCTTTAAAAAGAAGCCAGAAACTTACTGTTGGGGGAAGTGTTATTTTAACTATAGAATAAAAATTTTGCACAAGAGATAAGGCTTACACTGTCATGCAAAGGAGAAGCATGAGACCTGCTGCCAGGCTTGGTATCACAAATAGCATATATGATGAAGTAGATGTAAGCTGTTGTGCTCCTGAAAATCAAGTAATCATCAAAGCGTTGGTTAGCATCACAGGACATGAATGATTGCACAGCTATGTGCAATCTGCTTTGCATCAGGGTGTCAAACACTGTATGAAGGGATGAATTCTTTAGCTCAGCACCCCATTGCCCTGTGGCATGAGGAGGAATAGAGTGGCTGAACAGTATGTGGGCTGTCCACAGGAACTTGAAACCCAAGGAACTGAGTCCTACAGTGTGTAAATATCCAAGGTGGCAGAGAGCAACAGCAGGAAAAAGGAGATTATAAAGTCAGGAGCAGAGTTAGAAGAAGTAAAAAAGCTGGCAACAAACTTCAAAAAGGTCTGCTTCATTCACTATCCCTCTGCAAGAAGCATTGTCTCCCAAGAATGATTGGAGAACCCCTAATAGTAAGAGACATGGCAATTCTTTGACACTCTTTGTCCTAACAAATTAATGTGCAATTATCAATGTGGTTCCATCTGTAAGCATGAAGTAAAAATGAGGCAGACAGGTAATAACTGAACAAGGTCAAGGAAGAGATTTTCATTCTTACCAAACTCCACAGGTGTACTCCACTCTCCCCAGTTTGGGCTTACTAAACAAAAGCCTGCGTCTGTTGCTCTGATTTTGACGCTGTACCTTTTTTGTGAGCTGAAGCTTTCATATAGGTAGGAGTTATTTTCAATGATTGCTGCCTAAATGCAAAATAAGTAGAATGAGAATTTTTGCTTTATTTTTATATAATTATGATAAAATTTTATATTTTACATTTATATAATCTTTCTGAGAACAGACTAGCGGGAAATAATTAGAAAAATATCCCTTAGTAAGTTAGATTGTTTCATCTTAGTTCCTCTTGTTTGAACACTTTTTTAATTGGGTAATATGAAGATGAAATTTGCTGTATGTTTCTCTGTCTCCTTAGACTCTGCTAAGCAATGGGACTTAAAGGAAAAAATTCTTTAAAGATCTGGCACTTTGTTACAGTGGATATTTTCAGAATCAAAGTAGAGTTTGACAGCCAGATTTTTTTTTTTTTCATTCCATCTTTATATTGGCCTAATCTTTGAGTTAATATTTTCTGGCCTCTTACATCTCAGTCCGTTCCAGAGAGCATTAAAAAAAAACAAACTCCACGTTTTTTGTGCTACACAGAATCATGATCATATTTTTACATATATATGAATCTGTTAGGAAGTAAAAAAGAATGTAAAATGGAAGATTTTGTGAAGCAATATCAAAGTTCACATGTGCAGGTGTTTTTGTATTAAATTTTATAAACAGTATAAAACTTCATATTTAGAAAACTTATTGAAAATAAGCATGTGCAGTAGAAACAGGTAGTGTGAAACCAAACCAATTTGGTTGGAGGACACTGACACAGAAGAAATTTCAAAATAGCATAAGTCTTAAAATAATATAGACTTACTGTTTGAGATGTGGTTTTCGTGTTTTTCTCAGCATCAGCCTAGCAACAGGAGAAAAGTTTAATTTTTAAAATTATTCTTTTGTTGCTATATAATAAAGGGTCTTCTCTCATGGATGTTTGATTTTCAGAAAGAAAAAGTGTATGTAGTATTTTAAATGCCTTCTTGTAAAGACTGTGAAATTTAAGCTGTTCTTCCACTAAATGGTTTTTCCTCTCCACTGATGCTCTGAAATATTGCACCATTTAAATTTGGTTGCAGAATTGAGCATTAAAGCACAAAACAAAAGAAAAAAAAGGCTCAGGTTGACAAAATATTTACATTTTAATTGTTAAAACAAAGTATCTAAAATTTACAAATCAACTCGGACAATGTTTTTTCCATTGTTTACTTGCCTGTGTATCTTTTGCATTCTTAAACATTTAATTTAGCTATGTCTCCTTTTTTTTTTTTAATTTTTCTCTGTTGGAACAACAATAAGCTCACAAATATTTTGAACTTTATTTTTGAAGGATACAATATTACTTTCCATATTCATTCAAGCTTTCAAAAAGAGGGGATGAGAACAGGGTTGTATGGTGTTGTGTGTGGAGCAAAATGCTGCTAAACATCATAATTATTCTTACCTTGTTTTCTATGACAATTTCATATTTGAAACAACTCCTTTTTTTCACATGACTCGTGTGAGGTGGTTGCCACCAAATACTACAACTATGAGAAGCTTCTGTACAGTTCACTGTGACATTTAATGGAGAGGTGAGTTTTTCTACAATAATATAACGAGAAATACTATTGATTAGTAATAGCTCTCTTCACTCTGCCATTTTAAAAATATAGGTAGATGTTCAAGCAACTGATCTAAAAAGATGCAAATTTATCAGAATTTCTATCTTGTCCGCATATTCTGAAGCAAGACCCCCTGATTTAACATTTCAGTTGAGGAACCTGGAGCACCAGCTGCAACAGTAAGGAAAACTGAAAACACAAGCCATTTATTACATTTTACTGAATTCAGCATATGATTTCTGCAGGTTTGGTTTAATTTCTTTGGTTTAAGGGGTTTTTTAAATACTGTATTCAAATTAAACAGATTTTTTTTATTAACATTCTTCCATTTAAAAAATGGGAGGTTTTGCTCAGAGCATTAAGGTAACTGGTTTTTTTCATTATGTGGATGAACAGCATTATGAGATAATAATACCAAGATCTAGATAGTCCCACTCAGGAATCCTTAGCTACTTAATTCTGAAAAATGGCACCTTTCTCTCAAAGAATAAATATGTGATTGAAATGTTCAAAATTTTCTGATCTATGATTCCCAATTATTTCTGTATTCATTAGTTTTTGTTTATTCTTATACTTTAGGGCTGAGAAAAAGTGAAAAAAACCACAAAGCTATTATGGGGAGAAATATTTTTTAAATTATGCTTTTTCCCAGGGATGAATTCTGCATTCTTTTAGCATATAACTAGAAATTAAATCAACAAAAAATGCTTACCAATTCGGTATAGCAGTATCTTCTTCTCATATGACTGAATGCTTTGTCCACTTCTGGACCCATTTACCAGGAAATAAGCATTGTTATTTTCTATCATCACGTTTTGAAATCGACATCCTGTGTGCCTTCCACAGGTATCTTTGATGTAATTTTGGCATTCTGTGACATCTTCTTTCCTTTGCATGAAATATTGTATCAAT
>VYZP01025735.1:0-31584 GCA_013400635.1 Hypocryptadius cinnamomeus
GAGTGAATTTTTAACTTGCACATGCAACCATGAGCACTTCACTTACTGAAGCAGATATCCAACGACTAAGGATAGAAAATAGGAAAAAATATTACAAGGTCTTCATGAGGTCAGTTTCAGTTTTCTCTGCTAGTACTTTCTGCTTCCATCTGTAAGCATTTGCAAGATCTCCTATCTCTAGTTCTATTTGTTAGATGGAAAAAAAGCTCTTTTAGCCTTACTCCTTTTCACACAAAAGATGTGTAGTGTTTAAGGATCTGTCCCAGACAGGCCCAGTAACGCTTCACAAGATATTTATTTCCACTCAGAAAAAAAAGTTTTTCTCTCTGTGACTCAGTTCAGAATCACTGCCTGTTGGGTCAGTTTTCTGAGAATCAGTTACCTTACCCATCCATTTCACAAGAGACATGCTCCTGCAGAGAAATATGCTAAATAAGTTTCAAGACATTTTTGTAAACACAATTTAATAAAACAAGTAAATTTACTTTAATGCTAGGATTCTTACCCTTTGGAAGGTTCAGTTCTTCAAGTCTTTTAAGAGAAATTGTCCATTATTCCAATTTTGTGCAAATTAACACTAACCAATCTAGTACTTTTCACTTTGTCACTCATTCTTTTTTCTTACCTGCTGTATCCAATTCTGTCTGTGTCCAGTGTGCTGTTTCAGTTTTTTCCATCACTGGAAAATAGATTGTATTAAAAAAACAACCTGTTAGAAATCAGCAATGTTTTTTTCCAAAGTCTGCAAGCTAAAATTAATACACAAATCTAGGAATTTCCCACACTTCTTTAGTTTTATCTATTTTATTACCAATTTCAGCTCTTCTTAGAGAGCTATCTGTATTGGGTAGGCATGAAAAGGTCTTGATAGCAGGAGGGTTACAGAGGTGCCTTGTATGAGAAACTGCTGGAAGCCCCAGGACAGGACTGTTGGTAGACAAGGCCAAGTCCCTGTCACTACATGAGATAATATATTGAAGAAGGGGGGGAAAGTTACTGTGCAACAATTGCTGTCAGAGAAGAGAGGAGTGAGAATAAGAGAGAAGAACAACCTAGGCCAGTGAAGAAGGGGTGGCAGGAGATGCTCCAGCCACTGGAGCAGGGATTTCCCTGTAGCCCCTGTGCAGACCATGGTGAGATCATGGTGAGGGCCCCTGCAACCCATGGAGGTCCACAGGAGGACTCCCATGCTGGAGCAGGTGGATGCCTGAAGGAGACTGTGACCCCATGGGAAGCCAACACTGGAGCAGGCTTCTGGCAGGGCCTGTGGCCCCATGGAGAGAAGAGCCTATGCTGGAGCAGGTTTGCTGTCTGGACTTGTGACCCCATAGGAAGTTGTGCAGTCTGTTCCTGAGTGACTACACCATGGCAGGGACATATGTTGGAGCAGTTAATGAAGAACTTCAGCCCATGGAAAGGACTAGCAGCACTAGAGCAGTTTGGAAAGGACTACTGTGGGAAGGACCCTATACTGGAACAGCGGAGCAGTGTGGCAAGTCCCTCCATGGAGGGGATAGGAGCATCAGAGACAGCACATGATGAACTGACCACAGCCCCCAATCCTGTGCCACTGGCTGGGAACATGTAGAGACAATCAGGAGTAAAGTTCAGCCCAGGAAGAAAGCGGGGAAGGGGAAGGGGCAGGGGGCTAGGATTATGCTGTTTTTAAGATTTGGGTTAATTTCTCATTGTCCCACTCTAACTTGATTGGGAATAAATTATACTAATTTCCTCAAGTCATGTCTGTTGTGCCCATGACTGTAACGGGTGAGCAACCTCTACCTGTCATAACCCAACCCATGAGCCCTTGGTTTATTTTCTCTCCCCTGTTCAGCTGAGGAGCACAGTGATAGAGCAGCTTTGCTGTGCATTGGTGTTCAGCCAGGATCAACCCACCACACCAGCCTTAACACACTGGGGCCAGACACTCATAAGCTTTTTAATTGTGTACAGTAGCTAACAGAAACTCATACACATGCTTCTCTTTCATTTTCATAAAGTAATAATTTGCATTCATGATATGTGTATTCTATTTTCTTTATAACAAGCACAAACGAGCCCTCTAATGTGAATTTTATGGTGTGTCATCTCTTCTCTTCTACCCACCTGTCATGTTTTAAAATTCTGCTTGTGCAGAATAGTTGTCTTATGGGTGCCCAAATTTCTCCCTTTTTATTCCCACCTCATTCATTAAATGCAGTGCAATACATGTGCTTGAACTGAATTCCTAATTTAATGAGTCTCCTTTAAAATACCTGCACATCAGAAACACATATTTGTACGAAGTTGTTGGGTAACCTTGCAATCTGAAGGTCTTAGTAGCAGGTTTCTTGTAAGTGATTTGCTTTTGAAAGTAGTGTGTTTACAACTCACCATTTAATTACTTGAATAAATCTTTCATTTATGACTAATTTCAGGCACAAGATTAATTTTTGGCATAACTCCACAGGTATCAGTGATGGATTGGCACAGAGAGCTTGTAATAATCCTATTCAGCTTTACTTCCCTAATAAAATGGAAGATGATGTTCAGAAAACTGTGGTAAAATGAGCTTAAACACAATAATGCAATTGCAATTACTTCAGACATCTTTTCTTCTGTGCTGCTATCACAAAAAGGACAACTGTGCAAGAGTAATGGATATCAGTAGAAAAGGTCTCTCTAATTGCTGTTCTTTTGTTATGATGCAGACATGCCTTTAAATAGCTACTGAGCTGAGCCTGCTGTGGAGTTGCACCTGCTAATCCATCAGAACTTCTGCCTTGAAAAAAAACACTGCACTGGCCAGCTTTCTGCTTACACTGCTTTACTGGGTTTGCGTGGCAAGGTTTGAGTGGTGGAGTGGACTATAGGAGTGGGATGACATCTTTTTGAGAAGCTGCTAGAAGTTTCTCTTGTGTCTAATGGAGCCATTGCTAGATGGCTCCAAGACAGACTTTCTGTTGGCTGTAACTGAGCCCATCAGTGATGATGGTACCACTTCTGAGATAATCCATTCTAGAAGAGGGGAGAAAAATACCCAGCAGTTTCATCCAGAAGAAGAGTGAGGACATGTGAGAGGAACAGCTCTGCAGATACCAAGGGCAGTGAAGCAGGACGGGGGGAAGGTTTCACAGGCACCAGAGCTGAGATTCCCCTGAGCCCTTGGTGCCTGTCATGTACCAGGTACCTGACAGTCCCATGGTGAGTCAGGCTGTGCCCCTGCAGCCCATGCAAACCTCAGGAGCAGCAGATATCCACATGCAGCCTGTGGAGGATTCCCTGGCTGGACCAGGTGGATGTCCAAAATGGACTGTGACCCTATGTGAAGCCTGAACTGGAGCAGGACCATTGACCCCATGGAGAGAGGAGTCCACACTGGATCCAGTTTTCTGGGAGGATTTGGGATCCTTCAGGGGAGCCACACTAGAACAGTCTGCAGGCTGCACCATGGTACAGACACATGCTCAACCAGTTCATAAAGAACTACAGCCCACGGAAGGACTCGCTTTGGAGAAGTTTGTGGAGAACTCTGTTGGGTGAGAGGAACCCTATGTTGGGGGAGGGGAAGAGTGTGAGGAGTTCTTTGTTTTCCAAGAACCTTAGGGTGATTCAGGGTGCTTATTTTACCATGACTAAATATTCAAGTTTTTTTAAAAACTCAATTCCCTTAGTTAATTTCACTTTTCAGTTTCCCCCCTCCTCCAAATGATTCATATCTGTGTGTGATGTGTAGTCACTGCATGTGATATGTAGTCACTGCATGCTCTCCAGTTTATATGATGTTAAGTTTCACACAGGATCTGTTTTTCCTTTCTCATTGATCCAAAAGATACTTTCACACTTTCGTGGTCTACCGCATTAAGATGGAAATGCCCGTGTTTCTGGGCTCCTGGTATATTCAAAGAGTACACTGAGCCCCAGAAGCTGTCCCCAACGTACCCGCCTCCCAAACTGAAAAGGAGTAACTGCTAAGCCATTGTGCACTCAAAATGGAGCAAATTTTTGTCTTTTTCTGTGTGTGCCAAGTCTCGCAGAGAATTCTTATGGACTGATAAACGTTCCTCCCATAATGGAGGTGCTGCCAGCTGGGAAAATAAGTATCTGTAGAGACTCGTCTTCCTCAAATGGATTGTTGAAAATTTGTAACTAACATACATAGCAGTGCTTTGGCAGTGTCAGTTATTGGGGAGGAGTTTTTATGGGTGGCAGGAAGCAGGACAGAAAGATATGGATAATTAATAGTGAGAGTCTTCTGCTGATTCTCGCCTTGTATTAGGGAAAGAGAAAAGGTGATAACCTGCAGTTATCACTAGGCAGTGATAAGCCCTTTTAAATGTATATGATTATGCCTCACAGACAGAATGCAGTCTATAAACACCAAACATGAAGAGGCTTAGTGTAGTCCTTGATCCAAAGCCAATTAAAGTCAATGTGGAGCTCTAGGAAAATCAAAGTGCTGAATCTTGCTTACAGTTTATGACTGAAATGAAGCTCTACTGTGGCTGAATTATTCCTACTCCTTTCTCTTTGTGATGAAGTACTGGTAGGTTTTTAGAGCATTAATGAACTAATTCTCTTTCCAATTATTGAGTCCTCTAGAGCCAACATATGACCTGAGCATTTACACCCAATTACTTTGCATTAAATCTGAAGGAAAAAATGGCTGTATTAGCCAAACTGCCTAATGTTTTTCCAGGCTAAGAAACAGCTTTATTTCCATATATCTAAACTTTAGAAAAGCTATAACAGTTGATTTTTCTTTAAATTAAATATTGTTCACAAAATTTGAATAAAATGCCAGCATGTCCTCCCAGAGCTGCATTACAGCTTGGTGTGAAATTCCTAATTGAGAGAAAAAAACCCTTGCTTTGTAAAGTAAAGAAGCAGACTGGTTTGTGCTGATGAAATCCCTCCAGGATTCTGAAGGGCACCACCTCATTTTTTTGCATGCGTATTATATCCTCCTACTGATTCCATTAGTGATTCATGGAAATTATACCTATTAAATATAAAAAATATCCATGGATCTGATTGCTGACATGAATATACTGGTTACAAAGGCACTAGGATACCAGCTGTAAATTGAATGAGACTTTATTTTGTGAAGTTAAAACATGATAATAGAAGGGTATTTTCTTTAGACTTTTGAATCCCTGCAAGGTAAAATAATTTCTTCTATAAAATAGAATGTGTTGATTTAATATGTTTTGTTGCGATTGTAAGTGATAGAGAAGCAGACTTCCTAGCTAGGAAGCACAGCAAAGATCTATAGAATGCGATAGGTTTCCTTCTTTCTGCATGATCTGGGGATATGTTCCTTTTTATCCACAATCAGTGTACGCAGATTTTTGCAGCCTGACATCTGCAGTCTGAGCTCTGAACACAACACCAGCAGCACCTCTGATTTTCAGAATAGCACAAAGAGCATGTAGAGCTTGAAAGAAGGAATGGGAAGAAAGCACTGAAGTATTAATACAGTAAGTTCTTGTCAGACCTAGCTAAAATTGGTAGAATGTCAGTGAGATTATAACAGAGAGTTCTGAATAAGCAGCATTATGCATTTAATCTGCTAAGAAACACCTGTATAGTAGGAACTATGACTGATACCTCCTTATCCCATCTTCTGGGAAGATGTTCTGTTTCATTTGGGCACTCTTGTCTTGACTCTGTATGTTTATGCTATCGAGTCTAGTAAGGTTACCTTGGCTTCCAGATTGACTGGGCCTCTACACCTGCGAGTCCAAAAATTGCAACAAAGAACTTTCCTCATTTTTCATTTCAGGGGTAAAGTTCATTGCAGAGATTCACAGAGAAAGGCATCCTCATCCTATCTCTGTTCTTTTCTAACAATTACAGCTCTATGATCTTCTCTAATCTGAAGATGACATGGGAAAAAATATGCTAGCACAAGAAGCTGATCTTGTGGTTTCATAAAATTAGATACAAATGCATAACTAAACTGAAATTGGTAAATTTTGAAAACTTGAAGACAGACATTTGAAGAATTATTGAATGGAGGATACCTTCAGGCTGATAAACTAGGTGTTGCTTTACATATATACCTTATTTATATCTATATCTATATCCATATGTCTATATCTATATCTAAATGCCTTTTCTGAACTTATTTCTATTATTCTTGGCTTATGAAACTAAATAAATTAAAGTAATGAAAGTGACAGAGAAACAGATTTGAAACAAAAGGAATGCTGCTAAAGCTAAGACCATCGTATGTGACAGCCACAGTGATACTGGGATGATAGCTCACCTTGGTCATATGCCCCCACACATGCCTGTGGTTGCTCAGTTCTGCTGACCTTGCTCATGAAAAACTGCTGCCTGAGATGGAGATTTTCTGGCAGTTCATTTTGAGAAGCATTTAGCTAATGACACCAAATCATTACCTGCAATCAAAGGTATAATCAGTTTTCTGAACTAAGCGTAATATTCTTACTGAAAGGGCTCTCTCAAGGAAGTAGGTGACTGGAGAGAAGTTCTGCATGTCTGCACCACTGCTGTGAAAGCAAATAGGCAGATGCGAATTTTTCATATCTTGACCACTCTTACTACCAGGAGATTGGATTCACCTATCACCCCAGATAGCTAGAAGTAATTGTTGATGCCTCAATTGTGATGACATTTAATGTTTTCACTCATCATCAGTGTGATTTTGTAGCAGAACAATTTTCTAGGACTTCCTTAGCTTTGAAGTTAACTATTGGAAAAGTGTTTGTGGGGCTTTTTTGTTTGTTTTCTTTTTGCCTCATTTATTTGCTGTCAGAGGCCGGTGTTTATAATTCAGCATAGCTGTTTTCAGTCTGAAGGGACCAGAGGTTTGAGATAGAATGTGCTCAGTTATCACATGTAGAAATACTGTGACTTCTCACTGCAGGCCTCACTGAGATGCACACAGGAAAGCAAAATATTTTAAACAGGAAGAAAGTGTACATAGACCAGTACCCGTGCAACAACTTCTCCTACACTAACTATACATTTTAATTTCATCTTGAAAATCTTCCTGTGCTGACCTGTTTGACACAGCTTTGGTAAAATATAAATCTCCAAGTATGATACTATAAACTTTCTAGCTTACTGTTCTTTTCTAGTTATTAGCTGTATAAGATATTTAATTTTGTGGGAGTTCTTTTCCTCATGCACATGGATTTCTTTTCACATCCTTTTTTCCCGATCCATCCCTTTTTTAGCCTTCTATTCCATGTGGTCAGACTGCTGCTATTTCAGCCCCATTTTAAAATCTATCATTTGACACTGTTTTCAGAAATCCAGAGGATATTTGTTATTAAAGCTCATGAAAATGTGCTAATGATTTAATTTCTTTGTTTATGTATTTAATTTGCATTCAGACTCCTTATTATGTCAGATAAATAAGTTCAAGCAATCTAACTTCCTACATGTTTCTCTTCAGAAGTAACTACCCTTACATAATTGATAACACTTCAGATAACAGTGTCCTTCTGTCTTATAGACCAATGTTTTACGTTGTCTCTTTTCATCTCAATGATACTTGCTTATCAACAAAAGCAGGCTTCTTGGTGTGACTCTGAGGCCACCGAGTTCATGATTTCCAGCAAAGACATAATAGGAGTTGAGTCCAGTGTACAAATTGCAGTGGTTTTTATAGAAAGAGAATGATGGTGACATACCGTATGTGGCTGACTATGGTCCCTGAGGCTCATGAGCCTCTTCCATGGGCTTATTTCTGTTATGTTGAAGCCAACATGGGTAGAAACAATGCAAAATATTTTTAATCTAAACAAAAAATACTTGCTGCATCACTCGTTTTCCCATTAAGAATGCTTCTAAGTGCACCACAGCTTTCATCCCCTCACAAGAACAAAGATACAAAGATAAGAAACATCAGAGTACATGTGGTTCATGTTAATAAAAATTGTCTCATAGAATTGCGTGCTGAAAAAGCAGGAGCAGCACTAGCTTTTATGGAACTAAACAACAAAATCAGAAAAACTTCAGAAAAAAATCTGATTGTCCCTTTCTGCTCTGCACTGGTGCAATCTCACCTCGAGTGCTGGGGGCACTCTTGGGTACCACAATTTAAGAAAGACATTAAGCTCTTAGAGTGCATCCAAAGGAGAGCTGTGAGAATGGTGAAGAACCTCGAAGAGAAGTGTATGAGGAGTGGATGAGGTCACTTGATCTGTTCAGCCTGGAGAAGACAAGACTGAGGACAGACTTCACTGCAGTTACAACTTTCTTGGGACGGGAAGAGGAGAGACAGACACTGATCTCTTCCCTGTGGCAAATGGTGACAAAATGTGAGGGAATGGCCTGAAGTTGCATCAGAAGAGGTTTAGGTTGGATATTAGAAAAAGATTTTTCACCCAGTGGGTATTTTTTACCAGAAAAAGCTTCCTAAGGAAGTGGTCACAGCACCCAGCCTTACAGGGCTCAGAAAGCATTTGGACAATGCACTCAGGCACATGGGGTGACTCTTTGGGGTGTCCTGTGCAGGGCCAGGAGTTGGACTCAATAATCCTGATGGGTCCTTTCTAACTCAGGCTGTTTTATGATTCTATGATTTAGGCTGCATTTCGCAAATGCCAACATCACTTGCTTTTCATGGTACTAATACCAAAGAAGTTGTTGTGTAAGTAAAGGAAGTGGAACATTTCTTGGAAGGTAAAGTATCTAGGGATAAGAAAGGGACCTTTCTTTCACATTCCTTAGTTTGCCAGTGGCCATGACCCCTCATACAGGAGCTGAAACATGAGGAAACTTGCTGCACAAGAGGGAACCATGTCTTTTCCTTGTGCCACACTCCAGTGCAGTCAGGCATCCCTTCCCTAACTCTCAGCTGGCTGCAGCCGGTCTGTTCTGCCACGCCACAAGAAAGAGGGGAGATCCGGGGCCCTCAGAACAAATCAGGGAGGAGATGCTGGAAGTAGCTGTCTGCACACAGGGCAACAAGATGCCATTTGCACACAGGGAGTTGGTGACAGCAGTGCAGATGGTATTGCACACGTGTGTGCATGCGCACACACACACACACACAAACAGGAGCACACGGGACCATGGTACCAGTCTACAGCCCATTGCCAGGAGCAGGGTGCAGCACGCAGAGCAGAGCGAAAATCAAAAGAGATTTTTATGTGAGTTAAGGGTTCGTGAAGAGGCAGCAGTTAACACTTGACTGAGAGCTAAAAGGTTGTCAGCAGTTCACGCTCTCATGGCAAGAGGCTGTCAGTTCCCAAATGGCTTACAGATCAATTACACAAACAAGGAAAGTGGTGAGAGGAAGGCTGTGTTGAAGAACTGAGAATAATGCAAGACCAGGACCTGAGAATGACTCTGACCCGAGTTGAGCATCAGTGGCAGAGGCCAGGTATGTGCCTGTACTTCCTGAATCCTAGTCTGAGCCTTAAAACTTTTCTGCACATCCCAGTGGCCTTGTTATGGGACTCTAAATTTTTGTCTCAATCACAAACAACCTACTTTTAAGAGGGTTTTTTTCCCTTTTTTTGTTTGATTTAGCTATGGTGGTAAGTCTTACTTTATTCAGGAATTATTATGAAGTTATATAGAACAGCAATGGCTTGTCTAACAGGGTAATAAACAAAGTCTTGCACCTGGAACGGTGCAGTCTCTTTCATCATTTATACCTTTCCTTCTCTTTTTGCATTTTAGGAGAACACACATCCTTTTCACTAGCTCTCTTTTTCCCCAGCTCCTCTATTATTGGGTCACAAACTGTCCTGTGTTATTATGTTTTTGCATCTATTTTATTTCCCCCTTCATCTCCACTCTTTGTTATTTTATTTTCCTGTTGCATCCTGTTGCTTCTTATTATACAGCTTTATTCTTGCAGAAGGATTGCCTCCTGCAGAAACTGGGCTGCCCTTCTCTATATCTTGATCTCTTCCCACAGAGCTGGTCCAGTGAAGACCCTAGAAATCTGAGTGATCTTTGAAACACAGCATCACTGAGGAGTTGTCAATCATGTCTTACTGTGGTTGACTGGAACAGCAAAACAAAAGGAAAGAAAGGGAAAAGTAGAAAAAAAAAAGGCTTCTGAGCCTGATGTTTGCAAAACAGTTTCTTTGTGTCAAGGTTGAGTTTTCTTTGCAATGTTAAAGTTGATTCCCAGAGGGACTCCTTTTTATTTTGTAGATGCATGCTACACTGATGACATGTGAGGCCTTGTTAGCTGTTGTGCTTACCCATGTGCTGAGATTTCTTCCTATTCTTTATTTGTTTATATTATTCTTACTAAGCATTCTGACCTGAACTTTGCTTGCATTTGATAACATTGCAGTTAAAATATTCGTTTTAAAGGTCCAGGATTAGCAGTGTATGAATGTCAGCAATGAACTGAGAAGACAGCCCTGGCCAATGGTAGGGCACACTGCACCAGTGTGTTTCCTTCTAACATAAATATAGTGTGTCTTAGAGTGTTATAAATATTCATCAGGAGCAGAACAATACAACTGGCCTCAGCTCTAAATTAATCACCATCAACCTAAGTAGGTAATGGTTGAAATTCTTCGTAAATAATAGTGATTTCTTAAATATTTCATTACTCTTATTTTTCCTAAGAACCATCTGTTGCATAAAGTCAATATTGAAAACTTGATAGCATTCATTAAGCATTTATCTCCATTGCTTTTAACTCTTGTACATATATTAGAGAAGGCCAAGAGGGTCAACCAACAGTAGTGAGTAAAAATCTAATGTGTTTTTTGCTTTTATAGCCACAGAATTAAGCTGTACAACCTTGGAGATTTAAAGGGTTCTCATGTTTTAGAAGAAGTCAGTCATTGAATCTTGTAAAAGCCACACTGAATTTCTTCAGAATTTCCGCATAAACTGACTGAGAAAAAAATTTGATAGTGAAAATGGGAAGGTTTTTCTAGTAATGAATTGCAGCGTAAAAGTAAGAAATATGAGCACATTATCTTCTGAGGCCTGGTATCAAACACGTGAAACTTTAAAAACCAAATGACCACATAAAAGTGGGACCAAAAAAAAAACCCACAAAAATCTACCATTGAAGTATTTTCAGTAAAAAAAAACAAACTCAACAGAATTTGCAGCATAAATAGCATATGTATATTTTCAAATGCTCTGTAATAAGATTTTCAGCAAACTACTGAATATTACCTTTTCTTTTGTTTTTTGGGGGTTTTTTGGGGTTTTTTTGGTGAATTGGGCACTAGCATTCTGCCAGTTATACTGCAAGGGTTTTTTGCAGCTTCATCTTTCTGGCAGAACTACTCCTATTAGAGTGTAACACAATTGTTTTATTCTTGTAAAATAAACTGTGTCTTTTTAGGAAATGATAGTGATGCATCCCAGAGGAAAGCACAGCAGCTTGTAGAAATCCCAGCTCATATAAGTACGATATAGTCAGATTGTAATTTCAGTGAGGTACCATCATGCCCAGGCATTTTAGGCATCAGAAAAAATGCAGAAGATTTTTGAAAAAGAGAGCATTTGTGTTTTTTTCTGTTTGAGGCCGGCAGGAGAAAGGATAGACTTTTGGTTGGCTTTTTTCTTCTTTTCTAGAGAAGAAAAGAGTCCTTTCCTAGGGTAAAAAAAGACCAATTGCAACCTGTGAATAAAATATTTGGGTTTGTGAAGCTCTAATTTGTAGAAAACAAGTTAGAGGGAGTTATATGCTACTGCATGAAATTAGACTACATTCAAAAAGTATCCTTTTTGTTTCAGTATTAGAAGAAGCATAGAATCATAGAATAATTAAGGTCGGAAGTGCAACACTGGGCGAGCACTATTCTCAGTAATGTTAATAATAAGCATCTTATTTATTTGAGTGTGATGCAAGCTATTTTAAAATAACATACTGCAATATCTTACACTTGCTTGAAGAGCCCCTAAATCTGCATATGATTTACTGCAAAAACTGCCACTTCTCAGAAATGAGATTTTAAATCAAATCATATGCTTTCATATAACAAAACTGAAAAAATGGAGCAGCAAAAAAAAAATGGCCCCTTAATATATTTGTTTTAGTCAGTACTAAAAGAACAGCATCTGTGCCCTTTTCAATAATGCTGCATTATTCATTTTAATGCACCAAATGCAACGGACACCATTGAAAACTTCCTGGATTTTGATTGAGAACTGTGTGGTCTCAGAAAGTTTCCGGTCTCCATTTGCCAAGGACATACCTGGTTTATTTAATGAACAGGAAAGAGTGCAGTTGACTAGTCCTGACTGACCTTGCCTGCAAATATTGCATCCCTGGAAGCCTGCAAGGTGAAAGTAATGGACAATACGATGAAGTGATGCACAGCTGGGCAGATGATGCTGTCTGATTTGGTAGTGCGGTATTTTTTTTGGACAGGTTTATGAAGTCTGTTTGTATCTTCCAGCAGGACTTGAACCTGCCACTGCTGCTGCAGGTTAGCAGGGACACCTAGTGGCTTTGGTAAATGCAGCCGGAATTACTTCCCCCTCTTGCCGATACTGTGTCAAGGCTTTTCAGAATAGGCTCTCAGTACCTCCCTGCTTCTGTGTTGTCTCAAAGCATTTTGCACCACAGTTCTTCTCTGTACTTTTTTCTGCATTCAGTGAAGCAGCAAAAAAAAAACCCTGCTTGTGTTTTAAGTGCTGTGACAGACTTGCAGAAGAAAGAGGGTTGCTGCTTATTGCATGACTGCTGTAGTCAGGGTTTTCAGAACAAAGCAGAAGGTCATTTAAAATCACAAATTCCACGTACCAATTTTATTATTTTTTTGCTGTTAAGGCAGGGAAGTGCTTTTCATGATGGTGGGTTTTTTAAAGCTAACAATTTTTAATGTAATGCATATAGAGGCTTTCTTTTGTCATATAGGTATTATGCATTACCTCATTTTTATTTCTTCTGGGACTAAGTAATTCCCACTAAATCAATAATGCTTATGAAAGTGAGGCACTTAAATAACACTTGAGGAATCTGGGCATGTAAAATGCTTTTCTTATAAAGCCACAGGTCAACATCTCAGTGAAATTTAAACCAGTACACACTGAGTGTACAAGGTCACCTTGTAGTGCAGCAGATACATCGCTGCCACATCAGGTTAGGCAGGAATGTATCTAACCCCTTATTGTGTCTCATTTACTGCTGGCAGCAACATCAGAAGTGTACCTGTGATTAATGTGAGTGAGCTGTAGTTTGCCAGGGCCTTGGACACCTCCTGAAGAAACCAGAAAAAATCTAAAAGTATCTGAAGGTTAGATGAGTTCACCAAGAACAAAACATGGTTCTCTGTGCTGATCTGCTGCTTTGCACTGGAGCTACATTCTGCCCTGGTAACCTTTGCAGACACCAGCAGCCATAGCAGCTGCCAGCAAGGAGCAGCATTTCATGGCCAGTTTGGCAAAGACTCCTCAAGCATTGCCAAGAGACCATCAAGATAGCAAAGTGACAACAGAATAGGTAGTCCTGCGGGTGAAATCTTAAGGACCCAATTGCAAGGAACTTGGTCCCTTCAGTCAAGAGCTCTAAAGTGAATGTCTTTACATAGTAGAGAAAAACACAACTGAGAGGCTTTTAAATCAGAAAAGATCTGACCCCATTCAGCTGGAACAGGACTTAATTATGGGCCATTGATGTCCTATGCATATGAATTTCAAACAATCTTTCTCAGCAGGTAGAGAAAACCAATGTTTTGGGGATTTGCTCTCATGTCATATTCAGTAATGATACACAGTCATTAACAAGTTGCTAGAGAAGTTTGGGGCTATTCCTCTCCCAGACAAAGTACCTTTATCAGAATAATCTACATAAAGTATCTTCCCATAATTTCATTGTTTGTAAAAACTAGATATGACATAATTCATAGCTGGCAGCAAGCATGGTTCCAACATCCATTTCCAGAGATGACAATTAAGTCATTAGCTGGGATTTTCCTTCTCTGACCTCATCAGATGGCATAAAACAGACCCTCTGAATTCTATACTTTAGCATATGTCTATTAATGATAGACTGAATAAATTATGATCATCCTCTGCTTTCAAACAGATGACACTGAGCCGAAGTGACTTTGATAGGTTTCAAGATCATTGGATTTTCTAGTCCTCATAAGTCCATTATTTCCTTTTATAGTATTTTGCTATCATGGTATCCAATTATACGTTTTTGAAGAGATCTGCCTGTTCCATGCGAGAGAGATAGGGTTTTCTCCCAGCTTTGATCTAAAGTTTCCATATGTCCCTTGGATATTTGTGATTGATATTAATGATCATAGAATCATTAAGGTTGGAAAAGACCTCCAAGGTCATTGGGTCCAACTTTTGATCAAACGTCACCATGCCTGCTAAACCATGACACTAAGTGCGACACCCAATCAATTCTTGAACACTCCCGGAGATGGTATCACCACTACTTTTCTGGGCAGTCTATTCCAATGCCTAATCACTCTTTCAGTGAAGAAATTCTTCCTGATGTCTGACATGAACTGCCCCTGGCCCAGCTCGAGGCCATTTCCTCTTGTTTCGTAGTAGTTGCCTGGAAGAAGAGGCCAACCCTACCTCCTACAATCTCTTTTCAGGCAGTTGTAGAGAGCAATGAGGTCACCCCTGAGCCTCCTTTTCTCCAGGCTGAACACCCCCAGTTCCTTCAGCTGCTCCTCCTAGGCATTACCTCTGGACCCTTCATCAGCTCCTTCACCCTTTTCAGGACTCACTCCAGCCCCTCAATGTCCTTCTTGTAGTGAGGGGCCCAGAACCGAACACAGCACTCAAGGTGTGGCCTCACCAGTGACAAGTGCAGAAGGACAATCACTGTCCTGGTCCTGCTGGACCCACTATTACTGATACAGACTGGGATGCCATTGGCTTTCCTGACTACCTGGATGCATGTTGGCTCTTGGTGAGCTGGGTATTGACCAGCACGCGCAGGACTTTTTCTGCTGCACAGCTTTCCAGACAATATGTCCCAGCCTGTAGCTCTGCGTTGCATGGCGTTTCTGTGACCCAGTGGCAGGACCTGACACTGGGCTTTCTTGAACCTCATACTGTTGGCCTCAGCCCATTGATTCAGACTGTCCAGATCTTTCTGCAGAGTCTTCCTGCCCTCCAGCAGATCAACACTCCCACACTACTTAGTGTCACTGAGTTTTGCCCTTTAAAACCTCAGTCTTTACTTCCTTTCGTAGTTATAGTTATAGTTCCAAAACAGTTTTACTCTGTTTAGGCTAGTGGAGGGCTCCACATATCATCAGTGAGCCCATGATTAAAATTTAGGAAGCACTACTTCAAAGGGCTACTATTGAAATATTGCACCAAGACACTACCCTGTCTCCTGAATGATGGCTGTTTGTCCCTTATCTTTCCCACAAGGTGCTCTGAGAGTCTGTGAGGTCTCTGAGTAAATATTTGGGAAAGAGATTGTTGAAATTCTCTCTTCTCATTTTTTTTGCCTCTCTCTCATTTGCCTGCACCCAGAACCATTGTAAAACTTTGCATTTTTTTCAAATTGCAGTGAATACACTTCTTCATTACATATTCTGTTAATTTCACTTTGCTTCTATGTTACTTTTTTATTTTAAATATGAAAAAGCTGCCATGTGCTACTGCACCACTACTATACACTAATACAGAGTTCATCAAAAGTATGGATACTTGTGAATATTACTTTAGGGATTTTTATATTTATTAAGATAATATAAGGTTTTAGAAAAGGAAATGTATTCAGATCTTGGCAGTAGTCCTAGTTTGTACACCAGCAATACCTATCTTTTGCTGAAGCTGTCATTCTTAATGTGACTTGATTCTGGTTTTACTCCACTGTCTGAGAATCAAAAGCTGCTCTAGCCGTCATTACCAAATAATGAATGGCATGTTTGCATTACACATTTAATTTCCTAGACTGCAACTAGAGAAAACAAAGCCTAATAGCATGGTTGTTTTGAGACTTCTTTATTCTTTATAGTTTGAAGAAGTCATGTACTTTCTTTCTTCACACTCTTTTTTTTTTTTTTTTTTTTTCCATTTGCCTTAAAACATTCCAGTTTCACCTGTGGTTTAAAGAGATTTTGAAGTCTCATGAGAACCAGGCTGAATATAGGTATGGAAATACTTACTCATCAGTGTCTTGCAAACCTAATGATAAAGATATTTCAAGCACTATAGCATGTGTTTAGAGAAACAGGGTCTGAATCAGAGATGAGAATGATGTATTCAGCATTTTCTTAAATGGCACATATAATTTCATGCAAATAAAGGTGTATATTTCCAGATAATTTTTCATATAACAGTTACTGAAATGTATATGAGATTTTTTTGCATTTCTTCTGGAATTTATGGCAGGGAACACATATTCCTGTTGGTATGTTTGTGGTACGATTCAAGTAGAATATGATAGAAGGAAAAGTTTATAGACTACGTACCAATATTATTCTACAGAGGAATGGAGTGATGGAAAAGCCAATGGAATGGAAATGTGAAGGGCTGGTCTGCAATGCTATCTTAATTGTAATTGTCTCCATCAAAGTCTTTGTACTCCCAAGAACTGACTGCCGTGCTTCATAATGTGTGATGAAGTGACTTCATACTTCATACTGTACAAGAGTAATTTAAAATTTGAGAAAAAGGAGCAAAGTTATCACTTTCTACCTGGAAAAGCTATGAATCACACATAAGAACAAGGTCAAATCAAGGTGGTAGATTGTATTTTTGGGTCTCTGTTACTGATGACTAGTCTATTTTATTCATTATACCTCAAACTAGCAAGTGCACATGCTTACACCCATCTAAAAACTGTTCCTAAATGCATGGCAAATGCTCTGACTGAACAGCCAGCTAGCACCAGATGGCATGGCAGGACACTGTCTAAAAATTTTGTGAACTAAAACGTCAAAGATTTGCTTTTCTGCAAAGAAGGTTATGCCTAAAACTCCCCATGAAAATTCCTATAAATACCTAAATATAAGATACTCCTTAGAAACAGAAGTTTGTTTGAACTGTGTCTTGCTCATTTTTTCCCATTTCCACTTAGGTTTGTGTATTATTGAAATAGCAACTTCAGTGTTAACCCACTTACCCAGTTTTGAGACTCTGTGAATTTGAAATGTATATTTCAAAATAGATTGAGGGTTTCTGGAGCAATTATATAAGCTTCAGTTATTTGTATTTACAGGTTTTTTTATAAAGGCTTGTTATTTATTCAGAAAGAAAACATTTGCTGTTTATATTAGTTCCAATATTTTTCACATTTAGAGGGGTTTTCAAGGAATGAAAAGGAAGAATAAAAGCTAACTTTTCTTTCCCAAGATATTGGGAAAGTTTCACGGCTTCTGTTGAGTCATCCTTTTGAGATATGATAGAGATGGTTTTTACAAGTCAGATGCTGCTGTGGACGTACAACAGATGTGCCAAGCTGGACTTGGTTCTTACATCATCAGGTCTTTTTACAGTGTTGTAAGTGCTAAAAGCCACTCAGTCAGATAGAGTTTGAGCATGCCTGAAATGTCACATAGAACAACTGGGTTTGTTTTGTCTGGTGGTATCGTGATTTATTTCCATAACTAAAACAAATTTTTTGCACTGCTAGAAAAGTTAATAATACAGAGAGTCATTAAACAAGCAAGTCATTAAAAGGAAGGAAGAACTCTTGCTCAAAATGATGACTCAGTTAAGAAGACAGATTTGGGAAAGCTGCTCCATACAGCAGAAATTTTCAACCAGAAGGTCCTCCCACCAGCTCCACCAGACTGTGTGAAGAGATGCAGAGGACATGCTTGCTAGCCAGGCATTGAGAAGTGGATCAGAGAGTGATACGCCTAATCTAGTCTGCATCCACCTCCTCTGTGCTTTTTCAGGGATGTGCTGCCATTCCAAGCCATTAACCAAACTGATGTTTGGAACTGATCAGAAGGATTTCTGGCCCAAATTCAGAATGCCATTCCTCTCTCCTCTGTGCCTTCTTTTCCTTCATCTTACCCCATGTGAAGTTAGTGATTCATTCCCTTTAGTCTCCTCCACATGGCAGGATGTATTAGAAAAGAAGGATAAATGCTCAAACAGAACATACCCTTTCAGTCCCAGAGGAGGCAGAGGGAAACAAACAGCATTTACTCCTTATTTTCTTCTCTTTATGTTTGTGAATAAGTTGGAAGGTTTGGGCTGCTTCTTTTCCCTTACAGTGAGAATTTCTGGTCACTGAGTCCTGACAGCACACTTATTTGTGTGCAGATAGGAACACTCTGCAACTACCTAAAACTCTATTCTGTGCAGCTGATAGTTCAGAAATCAGTAAAGTCTTGATCAAACTCCAAGTTCCACTCTCTAAACACCTGCCTGGTGCTAACTTCATCTCATATATGCTTATTTGTGAGATTTTTACAGCCAGTGGTTACACATCAGCATTTGGATGTAGTCACCATGCAGAAAATAAGCTAAATTCGCTAGAATGAATAGTTCTTAAAGGAAAACTTATCCATGTGTATCAGTCAGTTCAAGAAAGTGAGATGCCACATTGTTATAAAAGAAAGAACCACCCATTTTTGCTGACAGCAAATATATACTAATCAACAACAATAATGAAAATTTACCTGCATAATTCCTTTTCACAAAAACAGCAAGGCAAATATTGATCAACTGTCTTAACTGATTAAGTTTCCTAATTGTGAACAAAACTGGTAGCCAAGTGACTCATATATAAAATGAATACATGGTGAAAAGGGAATACGGATGCCGGTATGGAAGAAAAAACTGCACTCACTGCTCTTTAGATAGATATAATGCATATTCTTCATTAATGATAAGTTTTAATACAAGAATTTGAGTCAAAGCTTCAGAGACGAAACATCTGTTGCCAGTACTCATTTTTATATAATGTTCTCATGGTTCTGTCTCAGATATCATAGTAGTCACCTAAAATTTTAATTTAATTAAGGATGAAAGTGACCTTCCCACTCTGGCTGATTTTGGATAGGACGTCTTTGGAATACAAGGAGTCCCAGAATCTTGTAGGTTTCATGAGTTTATTCTGCATTTCAGAGGTGGTGAATAGTGAGAATCGACAAATAGCCTGTTGTAAAATCTCAGCTGTCAATAAGTTACCTTTTCAGATACAAAACCTAACTTCAATTGATAATGAACCTTTATGTGTAGACTCTTCCAAGCCTTTGTTGCATTTGGGTGGAAGACTGGACTTTAAAGTCACTTAAGCATGATAGTCTCTAATCGTACATTTGTAATCTGCCTTTCCTTAAACATAAATTGAAATAACGTTTAATAAATGAATCATTTTTGTTTCCAAATTATCAGTGACTTACTAAAAAGTTACAACCATATATGCACAAAAATAATCCATATAAAAATGGGTCAGCTTCCTTCCAAATGACTCTGTGATTCTGCAAAAATCTGTTCTCACAGTAGCAGTCAAGAACACTATTTACTTAAATATATGGCTTAAATTTTTTTGTAAATGAAATAAACACAGAATTTTAGTTCTGAAAATTCAAACACCAACTGGCAAAGGTGTTCTGCATCACTACTCAAAATTCCAGTTCATTATTTTATATGGAAGTTATTACAAAACATATTCTAATTGACATAGGAATTGCCTAGATATCCAGCACCAAGCATGTCTGGAGTAAAATAGGAAGCTACTTGCTCAGCTACACTAGTCAAAGGCTTTGCAGCTCCCATGTAGATTCTTTTAGTATAATTTGTANCCCATGTAGATTCTTTTAGTATAATTTGTAATGCTATATATTCTGTGTAGCCTGGAGTTTACTTATCGTCTCTCCATAAGAGAGTTGTATTTATTTTTATTTCATTTTATTTAATTAAAGATCCCCACAGAGTGGCTGCCTACCAATTCTTGCTTTTATACAATACTTTTCTTTAGTCTTTTTGGTAACACTCAGTTCATTAAGATCTTCAAACAGAATGCAGAATGAGGCACTCTGAATCGTTGACGCAAAAAAAACCAGTTATAATGCCCATTATTAACTCTGTGTTCTTCTCTGTCAGATATTAGACAATAATTAAAATATGCAGCTTTCCTTTCCCAGGTGATTGTCAGAGGCCCCAGACACTGAAAATGGAATTTGGGCATAAAAGTTCTGAATCACAGCACTGAGACTTAACCTGTGTCATTCTCATCTATCAGTTTTCTGCAGAAAAATCTTTTATTTTATACATGTACAGACAGCACAACAATTCTCTGCTATTTACTCTCCACCATATCCCATTACGAGTTACCAACGTGTCCCAAACTACCACTGCATAAGCAATGGCAGATATTCAGAGTGTAAATCACAAATTTAACATGACTTAGTCTCAAAATTCTATAAAAATAATATTCCTTTTTTTTTTCCTTTTATCATTTGTGCTTTTTTGGTTTGTCTTTGTTTCTCTATTTTAGAGTTCACAATTCTTAAACACAATATTTTGAACTTATGTCTATAAAAGCAGGGCTTGGTTTCTATGACTAGATTCCAGAAGCCTAGGCAAAAAAACCTGGAGGCTCAAAATTTATCAGAAATAACATTATCATTGCACTATAATGCATCTATGCACTTAGAAAAGTGTGCTGTTTTTTCTGTTTCTACCTCCGGAGTGTATGCTTTGTATGATACTGACTGATTGAAGATGGGATGTCACTTTCTAATTTTTTTTTTCTTCTAGCACAAAGGATTATGTTTAAATGATCCTATTAAAAATAAAGATTTTCTATGATGGAGCGAAAAATAAGAACCCCAGGCACTTCTAGGAATGTTAGAGTGACAGAAATTGAAAAAGTAACACAATCTATTGAGCAAACAATTATCCTTTACCTGACTGACTTCAAGTATATGAGTCATCCTGTCACATTAAATGCTTCATGTGCCTTATGTGCTGTGTGATATTGCTGCCTTTGAGAGTACTGGAATCTGAGTGCAAGTGAAAGGACTTTTTATTTGAGCTCTGTTTATATAGTAAAGAAGGAAAGAAAATCCAGGGTTCTAATCTGAGATATCCACTGCTGGTAATCTAAAAAAAAAGAATGTTTTTGTACCTAAAACTACCTAAGGAAGTCCTGTCTGGGTGCTAGAGAGCATACCAGATGCATCAAAGCTGATGGAAAACTCATAAGCCTAGGGAAATCCTGACAGTGAATAAAGAATTGTCTATTTAGTATGAAGCTGCTCATACATTTTGTTCTCAAGTACACAGACACTGGCAAAATTCCTTGATTGTGGAAATTAATTGAAGTTTGTGTCACAGCATTGCTGTTTCCAGAAATACCACTGGCAAGATGCTTTGACTTCCGTGGAACAAGCTCCTTTTCATCTTCTTACCTAGCAGAAGAATTAGATGGAAGTGAAACTAGTTTGCAAAACCTGAATTGTCTTCAAAAACCACAATGCTATTTTAGGAAGCTGTGCCTCTGTTAATCAGTGGTAGTGACATCTGACAGCATGCCTACTCAGAATTGAACACAACAGGTCTGGTTCCCATATCCACAGTTAGTCCAGGTTTTAAGCATCCACCTGCAAGAGGCACAGGAGTCTCAAGGGTTGTGAGTACAACACAGGCACAGGTTCACATTTTGCAGTGCTGAAGTCATATATGCTTTCATGCATTTCAACCCAAACTTGCTCACTCTTAGCTCTCTCTGAGGCAAAAGAGACACAAAAGAATGCACATTTGTACCAAAGACAAGGATGATTCTCTCTGTTCTGTTGAAACATCTTTTGAGATATCAGACTTTGACCAGAGGCCAGAGTCTTTTTCAAATAAAACAAGATACTAGAGATACATCCTTGCACCCTAAAGTAAAATAGACATTTACTGATATAATCTATGAAAGCTTGATTTGACAAGCGTGGGTTCAGCAATGAAAGCAACCAAAGTAAAATCATGATGACATGAACAATGTTAGCTCAGACTCTTAAACCTTAGAGAAAAAACTAAAAGAGTTGCATGAAATAACAAACCTGATCACAGGTGTAAATAAGAGGTAGGGGATGTCATCTCAGCAAATCTGGTCTGTCCTCAGTCTTAAGCTGAAGTACTCAATTCTTCTGTCATGGCATTAAGGCATAAAGTAACAAAAAAGAAGAGTGTAAAATTGTTGAGCTGAGCTCAGATGGTTTTACACAGGGAAGAGGATACTTAGAATTTGTGATGATGCTTCTGAATTGGTTATTCTTTTAATATCCACTAATGAAGTGCTCCTTTAATAACTGAAGCCACAGTTTGTGTTCTTTCTGTTTTGAAGGAGACTGAAAATGGAATTTTGGGTGATTGTTGTTTTATTCTAGTCTATTCTCTCATCCAATTAGGGTATATAACTACTTACAATAATGAAGTTATTATAACCTCAGGAAAGGAGGAAAACAGCAAGTAATTTTTATTTTTGCTTAGCCAGAATAGGCAATATTTTGGAAACACTGAACACTTTTCAAAGCTTTGCATCATCTGCTAGACTGAGGTATTAATTTCCTTTAAATTTATGACTCAGTTCTGTGTATTTATAATTATATGGAGTAAGGAAACCTACAGTCATTGCTCTTTTCCCTTTCCAAAAAAAATCCTAAAAATATATTCATTTTAACCTTTATGAATCTTACACCCATAGCAGCTGCTTCAGTAAAAGACAGAGGATTTGTCATGACTGCACTCTTTTTTTCCCCTGGTTTCATTTACAACACTAGTGGAATTGCTGAGCAAAAAACATTATTACAATGTTTTTGAACCAGTTGGATATAGAATCAGGAAATCAAATGGAAAAGCATAGAAAGCTTTGAGAAAAAATTAGCTTGGGGATGGAAGGGAGTTAGGTTTGTATTTCTGTCATGCACAAGAGCAAAGATTGTTGCTTTACAGAGGATTTTCTGGGCTGTGAATTGTATAAAAGATGTTGAATTAAAATATGGTGCCCAAAAACCAAGATCTGTGCAGCCCAGTTTTTTCCTTTTTGAGTATCATTCTTCTGTATTCTGAAACACAAAAAGCCAGATTGGGCTGAGATGCAAGACTGAGAAGCAGCCTGAGTATATCTTAAAGGACCTTGTGTGAGGCCCTGAACATCAATAGAAAGTCATGGATCTTAAGAGTTTTTTGAGGACTGAGTTTGGCCAGTCAAAACATTCCTTTGAGGTTTCTGGCTTCTCCTTACTACATATGTACAGTTAGAGATCATGAATAATAGTGCGGTGTATTAAAAAAAAATGCTAGCACAGAAAACCGTTTCTGATAGACTTACAGGAGTGAAGACTGTTGGTGTTACAGGTTTTATTGTCTCTCTGTGTTACTCGTCCCACTCACCAGTTCCTGAACCTAGAATAGTTGCACATGTGGCAATTTCATACCACATGGAAAGTTAACTGTCGTTAATTCCAGTGAGATTTATGGCAGCATGAAGCAAAATTTCTCTACACTACTGATCAATTGATTTCAGTCTGTTGAGCAGTAGAAATCCCCATCTTAGTGTGTCATTTCAAGGATAAAATCTTCTTTTGCAACTATGTGGAGTTCAATTTTGAACTACTCAAAGCTACTCAAAGACACTTTTAGATAACTAAATGTATTTTTACTCCCTAGACCTCCCAGTTGAAAATGATCATTGGATACTACATGTGTGACTTTGGCCTGTAGCTGATTTTCCAGTTAATTATTTCTGATGTCAAAGTAATTTAAATTAATATCCCATAGGAAAAAGAAGGTTTTCATTTTTAATCTCCTTGCTGGATTTACAAAGCTGGGTTTTAGTGCCTATGGATGAAGTAATAGTTTATACGGGATTTTTGAATTTTAGCAAAATTTGACACTGTCTTGCGCAGTATCATTGCGGACAAAATGTCCATCACACTGATAGACAAGTCATAACATTTTGGGTAAGAAACTGGGTGGTGGGTCGGGTTTAAAGAGTTATAATGGCAATACATGTGGGATTTTCCTGTGTTCAACTTTACAGCCAATGCTCTTTAACGTTTTCATAAAGTCTCTGGATGCAGGAATCAAGTGTATCTTAAATGAGTTTGCCAATTGTACTAAGCTAATATTCCCTCAAGGATAGAGAGGCATTACAGAGAAATCTGGATAGACTAGAGATCTGGGCCATCACTAAGCATGTGAAATTTAAGAGCAAGTGCCAGAATCTCCACCTGGGACAGAGTAATCCTGATTATACATTTAGACTGGAGGAGAAGAGATTTCAGCTCTGCAGAAAGAGATCTGTGTGTCTGGGTTGATTATAAGTTGGACATGACCCATCAGTGCCCTGGCAGCCAGAAGGGCCCCCATATCTTGGGGTGCATCAGGCACAGCATCACAGCTGGGCAAGGGAGGGGATTGTCCTGCTCTGCTCTGCACTGGGGCAGCCTCACCTCGAGTGCTGGGGGCAGTTCTGGGTGCCACAGCGTAAGGAGGACAACAAATCGTTAGAGGGTCTCCAGAGGTGGGCAATCAAGATAGTGAAAGGTCTTGAAGGTTAAAAATTTTGGAGGAATGGCTGAGGTCACCTGGCTCGTTCAGCCTGGGGAAGAGAAGACTGAGTGACTCCATTGGAGTCTAAACCTTCCTCATGGGAGGCAGCAGAGAGGAAGGTGCTCATCTCCTCCCTTTGGTGATCAGTGATAGGACACAAGAAAATGGCATGAAGCTGCATTAGGGAAAGTTCAGATTGGAGATTAGGAAAAAATTCTTCACTGAGAAGGTGGCTGATCACTGGAACAGGCTCCCCAGAGAAGTGCACATGGCACCAGGCCTATCAGAGTTCCAGAATTATCAGGATTATGCTCTTACTCTTGTGATTTATATTTAGGTGGTTCTGTGAAAAATGAGGAGTTGAACTCAATCATCCTTATGGGTTTCATTCAACTTGAAAGATTTTATCATTCCATGATTGAAAAAATCATCATAGTGATGATCATAGTCCTTGTTCAGGAACAGCCTGAAAAGAAAATCTCATTTTCCATCTAATTGATATCAACCTTGTACCTATACATTCAAACAAACACTGGATTTAAGATTATTCTTGAATTCTAAACAATTTTAGCAATACTTGTCATTGTGATAAGTAATGAAGCTTAAAACTGCTGTAAATTTTTAAAATTAAATTAATTATAACTTACTGGCATGTAGTTTAGAGAAAGTCATATTATACATTTCAGAAGAAAGGGACATCATCAGCATCCATTGCTTTGTGGATATCCTTTCATCTCCATATTCAAAGGGCATAATATTTATATTATTCATACCTCAGCATACAAGGTAAATAAATGTCACTTTTGTTTTTTCTTAGCAGCCACTACAGAAATTTTGTATTTATATAGTGTCTGCTCAAAAATTACACAGGTGTGCAAGATATCTTCTGAAGGAGGTGCTGGAAGATCTCACAGCTCCGATACTATCCTTTCTGTTCATGCATCCTCCTTTTTTACATACCTCTTCCTACCCCCATGCACTGGTAATGCTGAAAATGTGCAGTGCTTTTGAGAATGAATCAATTCAGACCCCTTTCAATTCCTTTCTTCTTTCATGTTTCTGGTTACTCTGTGGCTTAAATTACTTTTCAGAGTTAGAAACTAACTGGAAGAATGAAACATCACATACAGCCTTCATAGAGGTATATAAATGCTTGCTGTAATATAATACTTTATTTCACACAACACCTACAGTAGTTTTTGAATAAGTGATTTTGAGTTGATAGGGTGAGTGCCTTCAGTCTTAAAATCCCAAATGATATGGTCTCATCTGGGTTTCTTACAATTGTCTTTGATATTAATGAGCTTTTAATTAGGAATAAAATGGAGACATCATTATGGATAGATATTCATGCAGGCTCAAGCTTTTTTTTAAAATTTAGGCCATCTGAAACTGCTCTGACAATACAAAGCTATTCTAGCATTAGTTTTTTTTAGGACAAGGGCAAGTACATTAGTATTTTAGAGTATTAATACAGATGGTATAAATAATGCTCTCCTTTAAGGACATTTAAGTATAGTGCATTTTTGTGAGTCCTAGTATGCATGAAATGGTTGAAAATTATTCATTGAAACTGTTTCCAGATAGAATATTACAGTTTTAATGAACTATAACAGTTTAGAAAATGTTTTGAGAAAAAAAAAAGCACTGGAAAAAAAATTCACTGGGAAAAAAGTTTTCAACAAATGATAAAATAATTTCAGGAGAAAAAGGCTTCTGTTTTTTGTAGACTTGCACTGTACATCTGTGGAGTCAGGCAGAAAATACAACCTAGATCACCATCTTTGAGCTGAAGTCTGTAGATCTAAACCAAGAAAAACCTCCTGCAAATATGACATGGGTGTAGTTGAGGTTAACTCCTCACCTTGATGAGAGAAGTACAGCAGTACTATAAAGAACTGTTGCAGATCTTCCAAGAGACTGCAAGTCCATAGATGAGCCTGTACTAGGTACTGGACAATGCAGCAGCCACACTGCTTGTAGCTTTGCACCAACTCTTTGCAAGGCAAGTGTTTTCTGGCTGGCATCAGCCTGTGGACACCACACATAGATGAGGACAACTGTAGGACACTGCACCATCCACTGTTAATGTGATGTCAGTTTCTCGAGGAAGCAGCAAGGTTACACAGACACAGACTTTTTTCTTATGAAGAAGTAAGAAAGGAAAAAAAATGTAAATAAATTTAATATGGAAAGCTGTGCTTTCTAATTCTTTTATCTTGATAAACCAGGAAAATAAATGTACTTGCCTATTGTTTAAGTATTAGTTGTCTTCTGCTAGTAATTAAAGAAAATGTTAACCAAATACATACTTGTAGCAGAGGCTCTGTCTTGTACAAAAATTGTTTTCATTAGATTTCATTCTAACTGAATGAGGTGCAGTTTCTTAGGAAGTATCTTCTTTCTGAATAAATTTGTACATACCAAGTCAAAAAAAGCACTGAGGTAACAGGTCTACATTGCCAGGATTTGGAAAGTTGCTTCTGATACCATAGCAAATATGGGTATAGATTTTAAGAAAATGGGCAGCTAAATTCTCAGAAGAATAGGTTTCATTTGTGATGAATAATTTGTCTGTGAAGTAGAGTTAGCAAATTTCTATCTGCATCACTTGGAAGCTACCTACAGCACTGCTGTGACACTAGGAGCTCTGCAATGGGCCAGGCTCACATCAAGGTCTTAATTACGACTGATCCAGCTGAAAAAAATCTGACTAACAAACTTCATCTGCTTGGTGTCTTACACGTTGTATCTCTTTCTGTTCCTTTTTTGCTGAACATAGAGGCTTAGTTCTTAGGTCAGCTGATACCAGTAAATACCTGGAGTAACATTCATGGAGTATGGGTGTGAATAAAGCAGAGATTAATGTTAGTGTCTTGTCCACTTGCAAACATCTCAGGTATTATTTCCAAATGCCCTACCTTAATCCATCTGCAGGCTGATATTGAGTCTAAGTATATTTTAAGAATGCCTTTAGGAAAGAGGGAATCTCCAAGGCAGTTTGCTATTCTCTTCTTTTCTCAATTGTATAATCAACTCTATTTTAATTCAAAGTGTAGTAGTTTTGTGCAGCTGTCCCAAAGGTATCTTCCTTATCTGAGTTATTAAGTGACTTCAGTTAGGTCTATCATGAAATTTCTTCACATATGCCCAGTTACTGTTAACCGATGTGTTGAAATATATCCCTTCTTTCCTTTGTGCTGCCTCAAATGCTGACCACAATGTTCTGCTAAGATAGACACTCTGAATTCCAAGCCATAATACGAACTGAGGGCCTTCTGGCAAGGACTAAGAATTGTACTAATTTCCTTTTGCTTATTTATAATGTTCCAAATATAATGCTGTAGCTCTTGTACTGTCTTTCCAGACTTTGACTACTCCTGCACTCAAAAAGAGCAGCAGCAGATAGGTCATCAGCTAGCTGCAAGGTTGTACTGTGAAGGCCTTGTGTGTGATGGTATGAAGATAGCCACCAGAGAAAATACTCCTTGCTTTGTCTGATAGGGTTTCAGTGAAAGATACAAATATAACTGCTGCAAACATTATTATCAAGGTGTGAGAAAATAACACAGGATGGGTCTCATTTTTTTTCTTGTGTTAGCCAGATAAGTAGTACTGAAATCATTTGCTGCAGTTTTGCTGTACTTTTGAGATTCTTGTCTTAGTACAAAAGAAAATATATTGGTTTCAATTTCTTCAGTCTTCCCATTTAATTCAATTTTAAGCTATTTCAAACAAGTTTAAACTCTATCCACCTCTAGGTAAGGTAAATGACTGCTACCCTTGTAAAATGCATTTCCATTTTTCAAATGTACTCAACAAAAAATGTTTCTTAAAAATACAGGTGTAAGTATATAGAGAGTCTTTTGGCTAAAGATCCTTTGAATCCTGTTATGAAGAACCAACAGCCCTTGTAGTACTAATTAAATGATCTGTTCTCTTTCCTGGGCACATTCTCCATACACTTTAGCCTCTGCATGCCATGATTTGACACCAGGCCCTGTGCTGCTGCCTGGTGGCAGCAACCAAAAAAAAAAAAAAAAAAAAAAAAAAAAAAAAAAAAAAAAAAAACGCCTAAAGGGACCCATGTCAGTAGATCAAATAGTTTGAAACTCTTTTTGGTGACAGTAATCACAGGACTGTGGTCAATACTGGAATTAACTCTACCAGACCCATACTCTCTGAAGTACTTTCAGTTTCTCTTTTGTCCTGCAAGAGCTGCTAGGGAAAAAGTTCTCAGCTGCTAATGGCTCATTAATCTGTTTTCCTCTCTTAATAGGAAATAAGGTTATTGTCACCTAGCTTTCATATATGGGCAAGATAACAAATAAGAATATTTGCCTTTAAAGCTAACAGAAATGAAATTATGCCAACGGGTAGAAGCTTGGAAAACATATTGGTAAGGTTACCAATGAGAGGCTCTGTTTACAAAAGGTGGAAGTCAGCACATTACTGGGACAGCAGAGCTCTCTGGACCTAAATGTTCACATATTTGAAGGAAACATCCATCTATAACAAGCTATATCAAAAATGTTTCTTATTATGATTTAGCTATAGTGCAGATTGCTTGTGGCTTCCTAATTGGATTACTGAAGTGACATTCAAATATGCTTGAATGCACTAGCCCTCAAAAGTCTGCTACCAATCTAGATTTAAAAAGCAGCTTCCTTTCTTTTCAGTAGCTTTCTGTTACTGACACCTTCACTCATTAAAGATGAGAAGTAGCTGGATGTTAGAATTAAAACTTCAGAGGAAATTCCATCCCTGTTTTTCTACATAAGAGATATTGTGCAGGCTGCAGTGGTGTCATCTGTTCTGTTATGCCCAGACACTTTTAGAAGAAAGACTGTCTTTTTCAAGAGGAAGATAAAGTTTTAATGTAGAGTTGTTGTTGAAAACAACTTCCTAAACTTTAATCAATGCAGTTAGCCTTCATACTGTTTTAGTTTTCAATTAATTTATTCAGACTTCATTAGCTACAACAGATATGAAAAGCAAATATAGTATTTAACACTTTCACATTCTCCCACCAGTGTCCTATTTGTGGTAGCAAAGAATTTTAAGGTTCACCTGCCTAGACACACTAGAAATATAAGATCAGTTTTGAAGCAATGAATGCTAACTTGAAAGAGATTTTTAATCTTTTCCCAAATTTTTACATTTTTTGTCTGCCGCATTCTCCAAGAATAACAACTTTAGCTCTTTGTTGTCATATGATTTATCCTCCTGTACTACAACAACTTCACCTTTCAACACCACCTTCCAAATACTAAGAACAACTATTACCCAGTGATAAGTTGTTCTCAGTATTTGGAACATTAAAACCTTGCAAGAATCATCAATGAAAGAGAGTGTAATGGAATTTTGCTTTGTAACCCTCAAGATAAGTCACCTTCATAAAAATATGAGCTCATGCATTGTTTTTGAAGTCACACATCAATCAGGGGGGCTACCATGCATAGATACTAAACACCAGGTCTAGGGATGGAGTTTAGCTACAACAGGAGGGTGGTCTTCCGATACTAAGGAGCCCTAACAAAATGCAGTACAAACTACTTAGGAGCTGTACTGTTTTCAGAGGTACAAGTTCTCTTTCTCTATTATTGCATTATCACATCAACACATTTATCGTCATGGCGATTATGTTGTTCTCGTCTTTGCCACTGAATAATTATCTCTTAGTGACATCACTTTTTACTAGTGAAATAGGAAAACCATTTAATAGAACTAAGTGAACTTTGCAAAAGAAATTTTAACTCTACCTTTCAAAAATCTGCTTCTGCATTCAGAAGGAATAGATGCTAGAAGAGATCTGTTATTCACAGTAATTCTTTAATTTATTCAACCAAGAATTCTTTGTCAGAAAGTGTTTCTATGCAAATATTTTCAATTTTTATAAGGTAGTTAATTGTGTAGGTATGATAGTAGTGCTATCCTCCCTGAATGGTTGATTTATATCATTAACCTACACCAAAAAAGTCTGAATTTTATTTTACATCCATGCATCTTTTGTATCCCTTCACATAATTGTTCCTATCAGCTTCTCATAAATCTCTTCCCTTCCAACTTACAAGCAAGGTCAGTGGAAATGTCAGTGGAAGTGTTTATAATTCTTGCAAACATTTCCACTTTCTTTTCCTGTTACTTATGCATGAAATGTCTCCTGTGAGATGATCCTTAAGATTTATTATTTTTCCTTCAGATTTCTTCACTATCTCTGTGAAAACTGAAAGAAATTTTTAAATTAATCTTAAAAACATTGGTTTAAATACAGAGGGTGTAGTGATGGCTTCATTTCTTTGCTTAATTTGGAGAATGTGGACTTCAAAGACTTGTACAGATAATTTGTATAATTACATGAATTTGTCACTGTGATTTTCTTACCTTCTGTGTTTTGGCTCACATGATTCAGACCAAAAAAAAAAAGTATTTGGGGTGAAAACTATATCCTCTTGTTTAGTTTTAAAACACCTGATACAAATATTTTAAGCAATATTAAAATAATTCTACTGGATAAGCTAATAAAGAATGTTGATCTAGTTCCCTTTTTTGCTTTTGTGTCCTATTTCTGTATTATGACTTTTTCAATGACCTGAATCTCAATATTTTCTTCTGAAAACAAATGTTACTTGACTGTAATTTTGGAGTTGATGGTAGCCCATGAAGTTTTTACTGATGAGTTAGTACATGAGAATGATCCTAGGACTGCAGAATAATAGACTCAAAACTTTACTTCCAATTAAATGAATTGTCAGACTAGTGGTTGTTGCTGCTGCTGCTGTTATTCAAGGATTCTTAAATCTATTTATTATTGGAATCCAGATAGCTACTTAATGTTTTGCAGTTTATTTAAATGCTGAAATGTTTAAGAGATCAATAAAGGAAGGGAGAACAAAATCTCTGCATAAGCATAAAGGCTTGATCAAAGAGACAGGGAAGGTAGAAACCTAGATTCATTTGAACAATTTCTGAGATGCTCTGCTTTAAAGAAAAATCATCATTTTTAGAGTATATAGGAAGTCTTGACTTAGTCTGTGATAGAATTTGGGAACAATACACTAAGCTTAGACAAATTTAAGGCACGAGACCTGATGAGGCAAAGCTTCATTGCAAAAGCTTTGTTTTTACAAACTAGTTCTTACAATTGAAGAACATATGATGGGAATGTCTAAATTGCACAGTCAGGTCAGAAAATGACGC
>VYZP01025735.1:31596-45964 GCA_013400635.1 Hypocryptadius cinnamomeus
AGGTCAGAAAATGACGCAGTCAGGATTTCATTCATTCTCCTTGTGGCATTGTGGCCACTGTAAGAACATTTCTAAATGTTCCATATTTTCATGTGTCATTTGGCTGTCCCTAAAACCATCTCAGTTTGTTTCTCATCTTCCCTTCATCTCCTGGGCAACACTTCCCACCACAGCCACCTTGGGCACAGTCCACCAGCAAAGGTTACTTACCCTTCCTGCCCTTACCTGGTCTGGTGCAGCACCAGAGGAGAGTTCAAGAAAGCCAGACCAGATGCTCTTCCAACATAAATGCAACAGATACTCGAGAGATAAAACTGTGAATAAAAAATTTCCCAAACCACACTGAGCTGGGCAAAATTTTGCACCACAGAAGTTCAGCAGTTTTAGCTGCACACATTCAGTATCTGTCTGCTGAGCACACGAGCAAAAGTGTTTTATGGCAAAGATTTGAACAATGGCTTTGGCTTACTGCTTGCTGAAGTGTGACAGATGATGACAGCCATGCAAAGACAGAAACATTTATACTCCTCAGTATCTACTCCCTGCTTTAAAATACAACAACGCTAAAATTCTGCATTCATAGGAGAAACAATCTTATATAGGCAGAACAATTTACTATCCCTAAACACAGTCTCAAAAAATATCCATCTTGAAGGACTGCATCCTGTGTGACAGAGGGACCCACATTGGAGAAATTCAAGAACTGTCTTCTGTAGAAAAGTCCTCATGCTAGAGCAGGGAAAGAGTATGAGTGACAGAGGCAATGTGATGAACTGACCACAGCTCCCATTTCCCAAAACCCTGCACTGCCATACAGGAAAGGGAGAAAAGATGTAGGGTGATGTCAAGCCCAGGAAAAAGGGAGAGGCTGGGGCAAGTGTTTTACAATTTGAGTTTTTTTCTCACTATCTTACTCTGATTTAATTGGTAATAAATGAAACTAATTTCCCCTTCCCTAACTCTGTTTTGCTTGCGATGGTAACTGGTGAGTGTTCTCCCCTTGCTTTATCTCAATGTGTGAACCTTTTTTTTATATTTTTTTCTGCCCTGTCCTGTTTAGGAGGGCAGTGGTAGACCAGAGTCAGTGGGCACCCAGTGTCCAGTCAAGGTCAACCTAGCAAACACTTTTCAAACAGGTAGTTCACTTGATTCTCAGGATTACCTGGTAGCATTTAAGTGAATAATCAGTAAAAGTCTGTTTTTTCATGCAACATTTAACCCTAGAACATTTATTGGCTACAGTATGTTTTTGTAAAGGAGATTTTAGAATGTAAATTACTAAGTCACCGTCAGGCAAAGTTGTCTTCTCTGATATGATCCACTGGGGCATTTTTTTGTCTGAAAGGCTGAGAAAAGGGGTGGGAAAGGTGAGATAAAAACTACCAAGTCAGAGCATCAAATGATGATAACGCAGTTAATGACAGAAACAGATCTTGTGACTCTCCCCTTTTCTGGCTAAAGCTGTGTCCCATACAATACTGGAACATCAGATGGGACATGGAAAGGACCGTGGTCAAATGCAGTCTCGCTTTCAGCTCTAAAGGCTTCAAAATTAGTCTGAGGGAGAGAGAGAAGTGAAAAAATATGTAATACATGCATGATTTGGCACATTCCTATAGATGATATTTAGAATTGCACTGCATTCTAGGACAGCATTGGGTTGTTTTTTATTTTTTTTAATTGTAGTTTTTCAATTTAAAAGCTACAGGACACTGTACATTCTTGTAAAGCACTTTTGGAAAGATTCAAAGCTTCAGATCTTCATAAAATCTGATTTGCATTTCAAAGTAGTAGTGGCTGTTTTGGGTGAGATCACACAGAACTATTAACTAATAACTTTAATGAGCTTTCATAATTGCATAGCTGAACTTTGAATAGGGTCCTCTTTTGAAACAGAGGATCAGCCAACAGTAACTTGACTCTTAACTTTGGACTTAAAGAACAGAGACAGAGAAAGACAAAAAGAAGGTAATTAGGTTTTTTTGTTTTTTTTTTAATAAACAACTCCTTCATATATTTCATTTCCCAGAGTCTGTCAAAGCATAGCAAATACCCCAGAAAGGTCAGGAAAACAATTTTATATGTTGTCATTCACATTCAAACATAGAAAAACTTTTAGTTCATAATCATTTATGTTTTTTGAATTTTCATCTAACAGGCTATCATTTTAGAGGACTACTGTGTAGTACAATGTTGTCGTCTTATTGCAAAGGTTCCGTACCTTCTCAGTGGTTTCTTATGAGCAGCTCCTTGCAGTACTGACTCCTTCTCAGCTCAGCACACACAGCTCCATGTAATCTCCTCACCCAGCTAACCCACTCTTGTTCTATACTACTCATCTTCCTTGGACACAGCTGTGTCTTGTTAAGGGCATCTGTTTGTTTCTAATCTTTGGTAATTAGGTACAGCTGCAACTCCTCAGGGGTGCGATTACCTTTTGCACTATCTTTGGCTTTTTACTTTCTATTCTTCCACAGTGCAAGGCACGGTACAATCACAGATCAGTGAGACTGTACTTCTACCTTACATTTGTGTGTGTGTGTGTGTGTGTGTGTGTGTGTGCATGCTTGTATGCATACTCGCATGCATACACCTTACCATCTTGTATGTATCACAATCAAGAGAGGGAAGCAAAAAATGACAATGCTGCAGATGTTTAGAGGGAATACCTACACTGGCAAAGATAAAGTATGTAGTGCTAGTTGTTTAAGGAGGAATGAAAGTCATCATGTTGAACACTGACACTAACAATTCAGCCCTGTGCCAATGAAGTCGCCAATTAACTAACATCCCACTAGTCTAAAGAAATGCAGAAAATATTTTTTCACTTCAAGAAATCATCTTGCAGTGAAGAATATCTTTTAATGGCATAATTTCTCTCTTTTTAAAGTAGCATTTTTATTTACAGATGTATACTAATAAATAATTGTGATCACACTGACATGGAATGTACTTTACAGATGAAACTGTAACCTTTCAAAATGTTCTTAGATGGGAGGCACAAGGTAGGTCTAGCTAGTGATGTTACTGGTCATGTCCTGAAAATACAACCTTATATCTACTAAATTCAAATGGGGACCATATGCAATAGATCATCAAATTCACTCTTTCTCCCTTGTCACACATATTTTACTTGCTAGACCTTTTAACCCTAGCTGGAGATAAGGTTACATTTTTTGCATAATGAAGATGAAGTCATTTTTCCATAAAGCAGATCAAAGTGAAGGATGTAGTCACAGACTTGGTTAGCAGAAAGAATGGTAGTATCATCTGGCTCAATGTAAATTGCAATAATAAATTTAATTTACACTTTCTTCTAACCTGTACTTATTGATCCACCTAATCTTTGGTTTATTTGACTTGATATTTAATATAATTTGTTACTTGTCCTTATTGAAATGTATCCACTCCAGATTATATCTCAGTCCTGAATCTTGCTTCCTTTCAAGTGTGTACACACACATCTATCCACCCTTACAGATAAATATATATCTATCTCATTATCTGTCCACATACCTTTGCAGAAGACTACTGTTAATTTTTGAATTGCTTTTTCTATATTCCAGCCACAGTCAAAAAAGCCTTTTATCATCTTCTATACTGTCTACCTCCTACTTTGTACTCCTCAGAAGTTTTAGTTACCAGGTGGATTGGATAGCTGCAAAAAGTGTTTCATATTTTCACTATCTAAACCAAACACTCCAGGAGTGCTCATCTTCCATTGAACCTGTTTACTTTGTGCTTCATACATTATTAGATGGATACGGTAGGAAATGAAATCCCTGTGTGGTAGAAGTCTCACTATGAAAGCACTAACCTCACAGACTGAGCTCTGAAAGTAATGATCAGAGCACCCAGAAACCTCTCTGATCTAAATTCATTGAAAACACCTAACTCAGAGTACCCTATTGGTTTCCAGTTTTAAGTTAGTGCCTAATGAAGTGAAGTTTATCTCTGAAAACCTTTGTCACAGCTGGAGATAACTAGCAATAGTTACTTGCAAGACTACAATTTAAGGGGGAAACTGAATCTCAGTAGGTTGTCCTTCTAGAACAAAGTGGAAATGTGCTTTTATAGGTAATATAATACAGAGTAATTTTCATCCAGTCTCCAGCCTATATGTCGAAACCAGCGTGCAATGTGCCTCACATTAACAGTCTCTGCATAGAAGAAAATGGAAATACAAAGCCATATCAGTCAAGAGTGAAATTCTTCCACAGAGTTGTGAGAGGAGTAATATGTGCATCATTCATGTCTGGTCAGCCAAAGAACACAGTTTATATGGAGCTCCAAGATAAATGCTTTTTCACTCAGTTTAGTTTTTAACAGTCAGAGCACAACAGCTGTTTATTTCTCAGTCCAGTTACAGCAGTACAATTGCATACAATCCAAACCTCACAGTTCCTGTTTAGAAATTTTTTAGTTACAATAAGATCAATAGATCCAAATATCTGCTCCTTTTCTTGCATCTTGAATTTCCACTGTTCTGATCTTCCACAGTCTGAGAGTACAACTCTTCTCCAGGAAGGATGGTTTGGTGAGTTCCAAGCTGTGTACCAGCGGAGTGCAGTGTTGCTGTAGCAGAATTACTGGTGGGACTTCCTTTTTCATCAGTCTGTGATTTACACAGGACTATTTCAATGTGCTTCAAACAGCTTATTTGCTCAAATAGATGTCTGATTGCCTCATCAATTTAGTTATACCATATTTGTTTAAATGTATTTACCCTCTGTGTACGGGAGGATTTCTTCTATGTTGCAATCTATGTGACAGCACATAGACAAAAAAAAAAATTTACTCAAATGCAATTTGCAAATTTCTTAGGCAGTAGCCAGATGATCCTCAAAGCCCAAAGACGCAGATAAGTTGGTGGCTTATTGGGTAATCATTGTGCATTGGAGCAGATGGGTCATAGTCATCTGTGCAGACCCAAAAGGTAGTTACTGGTGGGAGTTATGTAAGTATTTTTACAAGTACAATTAAAATGAAGCCCAAATTAAACAATGCAGAAAAGCCATCTCAAACCTGAGGCCCATTATAAGGCTTATTAATATTATGAAGCCTGCATCCCAGCGCTATACCTTAGCCTCATCTAGTTGGCTGTACCATCAGAGTTAAGGCACTTCTGTGGCCCTTACTTGCAGATTGCTTTACTCTGAACATCTCAAACACACCTCCCTTTGATGAACACCTATATACTTTTCTTCTTTTTCTTTTGAAATGGGTTATTGTTTGTTTTCATTTAGTAGCTTCTAAGCAGATTTAGAAAAAGTCTCTTGCCTTTGGTGACTAAACCTGAAAAGTACATCGTTTGGAGAAGGGTAGCTAATTTAGTAGAAGGTGTCTTGTCTTTCTTCTATCCTCATTTTTAACCTGAAGGCAGGAATTAATAAATCCTTTACAAACTGTGTTTCTCATTAAATCTGTGGTGCTTTCTTTGGACACTGCGCTGCTTAAGCACAGACAGCTCATCTTACCTTGTTTTTGTCTTCCTGAAACTAGTTTATATATCTTGGAAGCACAAAGATGTATTCTGCAAACCCTTCTTGGACCTTGGTTCTAAACAGTCGCACAAAAAAACTCTGTGCAGTAAAAGCAAAGAATCAATTTGACCTACTATAAATTCTAATCAGAGATGCACCAGTTCTTCCTTCCTCATCTGAGCCATTGTGTATGTGTATGCATGAACAAGCTTCATCTCTTTATAGATGTAATATATGCAATAAATGATAAAAGGAATCTTTTCATTGTCAAGCAGCTCTTTTTCTTGATTATAATACATCATTAAGGTTTGCCTTAAAACACTCATGGGAGGCAAAAGCTTAGTTTCATATCACCTCACAGAAATCCAATGCTGTAAACTTATCACAAATGCTATTAGCCCTTTTGGTATAGTGTATGATATTTATCTCTGGGTTAATTATAGCACTGCCTTGAGGAAGCCTACTGAGATTGAGAAAAGACCGAAAGGTCTTTTACTGTTTACAGTAGGAAAAGCTGTTTTGTCTTCACCAACATCTGGAGGAAAATGCTGGATACACAAATCGTCTGACTAACCCTGTGATATTGAAGTAAAATCTGCTTTTATGTAGGTCATGCCATTCACAATAGGTTTTATTGATTTATTCAATATGAAAACACATGTATTTGCTTTGCAATGGTACTGTTCTTTTTCTGCAGACTTAACCTCTCCCCTTTCCCATCCTCACCCCACAGGCCCGTGACGGAGGGTTAGCCCAGACCAGTGGAGTCATGCGTCACACAGCTCTATCATGCTGGCAGCTGTTCCTGGGTCTGGCTGTGCTGCTTGTCTTCACAAGCCCCACTGTGGGCTGCCCAGCCCGCTGTGAATGCTCAGCACAGAACAAGTCTGTCAGCTGTCACCGAAGACGTCTGATGTCCATCCCAGAAGGCATTCCCATTGAGACCAAAATCTTGGACCTCAGCAAGAACCGACTGAAAAGCGTTAACCCTGAGGAATTCACATCATACCCGTTGCTGGAGGAGATTGACCTCAGTGACAATATTGTCTCCAATGTTGAGCCTGGAGCTTTCAACAATCTCTTCAACTTGCGCTCCTTGAGGCTGAAAGGAAACCGTCTGAAGCTGGTCCCCCTTGGGGTGTTCACTGGGTTGTCAAACTTAACAAAGCTTGATATAAGTGAAAACAAGATTGTCATTTTGCTGGACTACATGTTTCAAGATCTGCATAACCTAAAATCCCTGGAGGTTGGGGACAATGATTTGGTGTATATATCACACAGGGCCTTCAGTGGGCTGCTTAGCCTGGAGCAGCTCACCCTGGAGAGATGCAACCTCACAGCCGTACCAACAGAAGCTCTTTCTCACCTCCACAACCTCATCAGCCTGCATTTGAAACAGCTCAACATTAATGCTTTGCCGGCATACGCCTTTAAAAGACTGTTTCGCCTGAAAGATCTGCAGATAGAGGCCTGGCCCCTCCTGGACATGCTGCCTGCCAACAGTCTGTATGGTCTCAACCTGACTTCTCTATCCATCACAAACACCAACCTATCTGCAGTACCTTACTCTGCTTTTAAACATCTGGTTTACCTGACACATCTCAACCTCTCTTACAACCCCATCAGCACCATTGAGGCAGGCATGCTGTCGGATTTAGTGCGCCTGCAGGAGCTCCACATGGTGGGGGCACAGCTGCGCACCATTGAACCACATGCTTTCCAAGGGCTCCGATTTTTACGTGTGCTTAACGTGTCCCAAAACCTGTTAGAAACCCTAGAAGAGAATGTATTCCATTCCTCCAAAAGCCTTGAGGTCCTCTGCATTAACAACAACCCTCTGGCCTGTGACTGTCGTCTTCTTTGGATTTTGCAGCGGCAGCCCACCTTGCAGTTTGGTGGCGAGCCACCAATGTGCGCTGGCCCAGACAGTGTCAGAGAGAGGTCATTCAGAGACTTTCACAGCACAGCTCTCTCCTTTTATTTCACCTGTAAGAAGCCCAAGATACAAGACAAGAAGTTGCAGTACCTGGTAGTGGAGGAAGGACAGACCGTGCAGCTGATGTGCAATGCTGATGGGGACCCACAGCCTACCATCTCCTGGGTTACCCCACGCCGAAGGCTGATCACGACTAAATCAAATGGTAGAGCCACTGTGCTGGGAGATGGCACCCTGGAGATCCGATTTGCCCAAGACCAGGACACTGGGATCTATGTCTGTATCGCAAGTAACGCAGCTGGGAATGACACCTACTCGGCCTCCCTGACAGTAAAGGGGTTTACTTCAGACCGTTTCCTTTATGCCAACAGGACCCCTATGTATATGACAGACTCCAATGACACAAGTTCTAACGGAACTAATGCAAACAGCTACTCTCTGGACCTTAAGACAATCTTGGTGTCCACAGCTATGGGCTGTTTCACATTCCTTGGAGTGGTTTTATTTTGTTTCCTTCTTCTTTTTGTGTGGAGCCGAGGGAAAGGCAAACACAAAACCAGCATTGACCTTGAATATGTCCCTCGCAAAAACAATGGTGCTGTGGTTGAAGGGGAGGTTTCTGGACCACGAAGGTTCAATATGAAAATGATTTGATTGCATTCTGCTAGCAGTGCTTTTTCTGTGGCATTAAAACCAATTAAAACAGCCTGGCATGTGGAATTGCTAGGCAGAAGCAGCTTAACGCAGCTGTCAGTGTATCAAAAGGTTATATGAAAATGGAAAGACTATTTGTGGTTATACAACAGAGCCTCCAGACCTTGAGGCAGATGTGTCAGGGCCTTTCATAGAACTGGGAAATTGTACTAACTGTTTGCATTGCAAATATTGGCATTCTGGGGATATCAGCAATGAACCACTGGCTCATGCTCATGGACAATTGTTCAACATTTTCTACTGCTACAAAAGGAAAAAGAAAAAAACCTACAGTGTAGGATTTACATACTTAAAGAAAAAGACACATTTGTCTAAACCACACTCTACAATGAAATTTGTATCCATATATCTCATTTGGTAAAACTTTGCATCCTCCCTTCTAGTTGGTTCAACACAACAACAAAAAAAATTGGTAGCTTTTTTTTTTTTTTAATCTACATCTATACTGTGTACATTTTGAAGCAATACAAATGAGAGGTTGTACTTTTAGATATCCACCAATACTGACCCAAGTGTGATGTCACCCATCTTTTAACTACCATAAGAACCCAAATTAGATCCTTGTAGTTAATTAGAAATAAGATATTTTTCTCCTCATGTAGAAGGCCAGAGCTGAATAGTTGAGGGCAAAACCGCTCAACTCTGTCGATCTACTCTTCATATAAATATAAGGCATGTGCCTAGTTTTGATACAGAATGGAATATTTTTTATATCTGTGATATCACACTGGACCAGTTTACTGTAATACAGCCCTGGTTCTCACACAGGGAAGGCAACCCACTAGTCAATGCTGGCATGGAGGAGTTGAGTTCTACCTTGAAGACAGAGAATCAGTTTTGTTAGCCCTGATATTCATTTCAAAGCTACTGTTAAAATGTTAATGTGTACTGGGCCAAATAAAGAGCATAATACATTCTGCAGACTCCTTGGGAAATATGGTCATCTTACTCTTTATACAAGTGAATTAAAACATACAAACGCTGTTACTAGGAGTGAACTCTTCTCCAATGCCAAGTAAACTACAGTTGTTCATGCATAATATGGGGATTTATAACACTAAAATAATGTTTAAAACATGATAGCCTCAAAAAGGCTGACATACTGCCAGAAATAATGAACCTCTAGCCACTGTCATTCTCATCTTGTATATTTGTAGATAACACAAAGACGCAAAGCTAATTTCCAAGAACAGATTACTTAGCTATTCTTGATGCCATTTTAATAACAATGTGGTTATGTTTCTTTCAGGGGCAGTATCTTAGATAGAGCAAGAGGGGCAAGTTTTTCCAGATTTTAGGAATCTTTTTTAATGGAGAGAAATCAGAAGTGGAACATTAGCTCAGTACAAGTAACCTTTGGTTTGTTTTATGTTTCCAAAGAAATCCTCAAAAGACTGAGAAGTGAAATTTTATTCTTTATCATAAATGCCATGATTTTTATTTTTAAATCCTCAGCAATTGCAAGATGCAAAGTTGTTCAGCCACCTCTCAAATTTTCCACCAGTTATGAGCCATAGTTTTGTCATACATGGTTGATAGCAAATACCATTTTTAAATGATTGGCATAATCTGGAGAAAGGATGACAATGACTATATCTATGTTTAACCAAGATGAATATGAAAATATTATAAGACAGAACCTTCAGATTAATATGATTCGAGAGCCTGTGCTCAATCTTAGTATTAGATTTCGGTATTCTGAAACTAAAGTCAGGCTGACATATAATAGGATGCAGGTGCTTCTAAAATTAGTATCCACATTCTTTGCAGAGTTTTGAAAAGCAGGATAAAAAAATACTTCTATCAAGGGAAATGTGCCAAAAGTTGTAAAATCCAGCTGCGCTCCCCAGAGGTACCCATGGCTTAGCTGCAGGACCCAAGGTTAGGCAGTTTTGAGAATCTCTTTCTTTAGTGGTTGATCATTGGTTGCATCGTTGCTTCATTGCATTTTAGGTTGTCAAACTGAGGAGGTTGCAAGGGTTCATAGAATTTTTTTCGCTTAACTTTGCTTTAGGTTTAGAGTTGGGTTTTCTTGCTTCCTTTTGTTTTATGCTCTGAACTAGATAGTTGGAGATTTATGGACACGCTTGGCAAAAATACTCTTTGTTCTATGATATTTGTCGAACATTAATATAATGGAATAACCCCTGACTAAATTCTAACACCAGGGAAATTATTTTTGTTGACGTAATAACCACTGCACTGAAGTCCAAAACTCTACTGTACCTTAATGTGGGCAGTTAAAGAAACAAGTGGGGATAAAACAAAATGTTTCTGAACTGTCCTTTGAAGACATTTGCATGTGCCTTTCCCTTGTAATTGTCATTTTTTTCAACTAGTTATCTATTGCCCCTGCAGTCATTTCATGTTTAATGTTAAAATCAGTGTTAGAAGCAAAAATTCACCTAAGCTCTAGACATTTTCAGCTGATTTCTTCATATTAAATGACACAATTAAAAAAATAATCTCAAAAAACACCACCCTGGAAAACATGTACATTTAGGATTAATTATGAGTAGCTGTATTCCCCTATTCCCTTGAAATGACTCTAAGAAGTGATTGCAGTTAGTGCACACTGCAAGGATTTGTGAGCAGAAATGTGCTTAGTTTTCTATGTGAATGTGTGCTGGTGATGGAAATCACCGCTTGCTGTTGCTGAGCACCACCTTGCAGAGCTGTCAGCGTTCTGTGTATCGCCTTGAGTTCAGTCAGTATTCAGTTTTTCAGAATCAGTGTTTGTTCCCTGCCTCTAGCAATGTTCTACTTTTTGCAGCCTACTTATTTCAGCATGGACTTAACAAGGCATATGGCACCTCTTAACAGAAGCGAGGACAGCAAGACCCAGAGACACTTTTTTGTCTTGCTCCACATAGTCTCCTTCTTATGTATTTGTGGGACACATACTAACTATGGCTCTTTTGGGTGAATAAGGAATACAGTGTCAATGTCAGACCTAGACAAGCACCTTTTTGGCAATTATTTTAAGAACAGTGGCTGAATGCTTACCCTGCCTCTTGGAGGAGTCAATTCTCTGCTAGAGATCAAGGAGACGCACCACAGTTTATTTTACTGCAGGGGAGAAAAAGGACTGGGCTGTGGGAAGGCATCTGACCCACATGGCTCCCCTATCATATATTCAGAAACAGGCTGATAGTGCATACTTGGAACTAAAAGAGGAATCAAAATACCTCTGACTCGTATACCAGCTGGTCTCCATGCTGACAGTAGCCTGAATTTGCCTGGCACCCATTGTAACAACCCTGAGGAGCAGCAGTAGTTCTGCAGAAAAGGAGAAGACTGAAAATGTCAGAACCAGCAAAGCAACTTGAGAAAAGAGGTACCAAAATATCCTCGTCAATAACTCCTGTAACAGCAATGCCCAGGCCTTTCGCAAATATATTTTGAAGTCCACTTGCAAAGATCAGTATGAAGATAACAATAGATGAATGTACAAGTTTACAGAATCACAGTGAATCACAGAATCATTTAGGTTGGAAAAGACCTTCAAGATCTTCATGTCTGACCTTTGATTGATCACCACCTTGACAACTAGACCATAACACCAAGTGTCACACCCAGTCATTTACTGAACAGCCCCATGGATAGCGTCTCCACCACCTCCCTGGGAAGTCCATTCCGATGCTTAAACCCCCTTTTAGTGAAGAAATTCTTTCTGATGTCCAACTTGAACCTCTTCTGGTGCAGCTTGGGGCTATGTCCTCTCCTCCTGTCATTATTTGCCTGGGAGAAAAGGCCAGCCCCAAGCTGGCAACAACCTCCTCCCAAGGGAGTTGTAGGGAGTGATAAGTTTCCCCTGAGCCTCCTTTTCTCCAGGCTGAACACCTTCAGTTTCCTCAGCTACTCCTCATAGGACTTACACTGTACAATCTCCCCTGGCTCTGTTGGCCTTCTCTGGACACATTCCAGCACCTCAATGTCCTTCATGTAGTGAGTGGCACAGAACTGGATGCAGGACTAGAGGTGTGACCTCACCAGTGCCAAGTACAGAGGGACAATCATTGTCCTGCTCCTGCTGGCCACATTATCACTGATACAGGCTATCTTCTGCTGGGCCACTTTCCACAGCCACTCCATCCCCAGCCTGTAGCTCTGCATGGGGTTGTTGTGACCCAAGGGCAGCATTCAGTGCTTGGCCATTTTGAACCTCATACCATTGGCCTTGAGCCCTTAATCCAGCCCGTCCAGATGCCTCTGCAGAGCTGTCCTGCCCTCCAGCAGATCAATACTCACATCCAACTTGGTGTCACCTGAAAACTTACTGAGGGAGCACTCCAGGTCATTGATAAAGATACTAAACAGGATTGGGCTCAATCCTGAGCCCTGGGAACAGAACCAGTGACCAGAAACCAACTAGTTGTGGCACCATTCACCTCTCTCTGGGCCTTAAAAAACTTCAAACAGTTTTTAATCCAGCCCTTTTTCCAAGCCAGTTAAACTTTCCGTGAGTTAAAGAGAACATTGAAGCAATGTATACAGAAAAGGGTTTTTTGCAATGATTTGCAAAAAATCATTTGCAAGCAACACCCCTCCTCAGCCTTTTAAAACTTTTTAAGTCTTGAGCTGGTTCTCTGTTTTTTGTTCCCTCTTCTTTCTTCTTAACTTTGCATCTTTCTTTGCAGAAAGGCTTCATCCATTAAAATGTATCATTAGATTCAGACTGGGAAGCTGCTTTTACCCTCTGTATCCCCCTTGTTATACATTCACACATGCTTCTAAGTGCCAGCACAGGCAACAGCTCCCAATACAACTGAACAGAAAACACCAAGGCCCCTAGAGAACTGCTGATGTCACGGGACATTCTTTAACTAAACTTCATTTCAGTTGGCTTCATTATCATACTGCCATTCAAAGTTTCCTTTACTCCACATTTACTTGAATGGGAGCTATCTTTTTTTTCCTTATTTGTTTAATCTTGATTTTGCATCACCTATGACAACAACAACTATAACACCATGAAGAAAATTAAGAAATATTGTACATTATATCCTCAGCATGACAAATTGTAATTTAGGCAGATGAGACACCACAAGAAGTCAACGTTAATATTTAATAGAAAGTCGTATCTAAACTTTGTAATAGAAGAAAAAACTATCAAGGAGATTACTGAGGTATGTAGGCCATGTTGCAACTGAATCGCATCTAAGATGTGAAACAGACTTTTATACACCATGCCTGGATATCTGTTTTTGACATTAAACTTTCCCAGAATGACTCTCAGGATGTGTGAATGCCAGATATCTGCATTTAACCCATGAAAAGACAAAGCATTGGCTGGAAATCCAGGTGAGCAAGCAATTTCTGGCTGCCCAAGGACAACAGCAGTTTCCAGCAAGGATAGACAAGAAACTATAGTCATGCAGTTATTTTGCCTTATTCACTACTTCATCCTGTGAAAATACAGTCCATTAACCACCAATAAAATGCACAATCCTTACTCATTTTTCTTCACAGGAGGCAACATTTGCATAATAAGCTACAGTCTGTTCCACCTCCTCTTAGTGCAGTGAAACATCCAGCAAGAAGCGAGGAGGAGAAAGCCTCTTCTGACCAGTTTGCTAATAAGCTTTTACCATTGAATGGTCCTAGTCTACCTGGGGTGATCGTGATGACTGCTTCGCCTATTCCCATCCTCTGCTCACCATGTGGCTTGACGTGGAGTAGCAGGGAAGAAAAACATAGGGTCAAGCTGTCCCTCCTCACTGAACTTTAACTCTGATAGACAGCACAGCAGTAGTGTCTTAGAAATCTCAGTCTGCTGCAGTTGATCCATGGTTTTGCCATAAAACAACATGTGAGAAAACATTGGATACAAGCTTTCTGACCTCCTTTCAGTATCCTATGTGATTGATTGCTCTTTATGCTAAAAAGAACCAGGAAAGAAGAACTAAAAGCTCTCATCCAGTAATTTAAAACTCAATTGTGTCTGAAGCAGTTAAAGAAACATCTTTAGAAAAGTCAAAGGGCCTGATTGCTGGAGAATGTTTCAAGAAATGAATGAGATTTTTCAAGTTAACCAAGCAATTTGGATGTCCTGTTCTTCTTATCTGTAATAAGAATAAAAATCTCAATTTTCCTTGGCAGCTTAGAAGAATTACAGTTAATTCAGAGACACATGCTCCTTTTGTCTGTCTCCTAGCTCTGCTCAATTCTGTTCTCAATTTCAAATGACTGTGATGCCAAAGGAAGATCTCTGGATTAGGTTAAGTATCATTGA
>VYZP01025736.1:1641-43885 GCA_013400635.1 Hypocryptadius cinnamomeus
TTTGCTTTTCTATATTTCTCATTGGACATTATATGTGTAAATTAGCGTGAAAGACTGAGATAGAGGTGGATTTATCTCTTTTCTTCCTCTGATTTAAAGTTAATTTCCTTCTGAATTTGACCCTTAATTTTGTTTGGAGTGAAGAAATCTTCCAGAGAAAACCTCTTCTGGTTCTGGCTCTTTCCTAGTGGTTCTGGTTCAGCTGTAGTTTGTGTTTTGGTTTCTGGGGTTGTTTTGTCAGGTTAGCATACTGGCATTTTTAATGCAAGTATCATGGGGAAAAAAACACCAACTTGTCTGTCTTTTTGGCGGTCTATGATATAAATAGGTTAGCTTTTGGTATGCATCTGTTCTTAACCCAGCCTTGGCACTTAAAATATGTCTGTATTTATTGATACATACCTAACAATTGCGATACAATATGTTGGGTTTTTTGGAGTTTTTTTGGGGTTTGTTTGTTTGTTTTGTGTATTATTACGTGGTTTAATGCTGTGTTAATAGTAGGAAAGCCCCAACACTGAAATGTTGAAAGATCTAGTAAAGCGCATTTTTCTTTCCTTTAAATGGACGTCATACCTCTAAGCACTACTTACGTGGTTTAAGAACAGGTCTTAGGTGAGAGAGACAGAAGGCTGATATCCTGAGTTGAGATTTTTTCCTGCTTCTGAAGGAGTGGTTGTCAGATTGTGCCTCTTACCTGCATAACTGCCTGACATTCCAGCTTTCATTTCAGTCACTTCCAGTATTCATTTTCACTTCACCTATAATAAAACTACTTAATTATTATTTCTGCTTCTGTGCTGTCCTCTCCCTCCACCTCCAGATTGTACCAGACAGAAAATGTATGCTTGTGCATAATGTGTTTCATTCCAATAAATACACTGGAAGTAAACTCAAATTTTGGTCCTTGGTGTGTAGGGAAAGCCACAAGTCTTGCAGACAGGGGTTTACTACTAGAATGCAGTTTCTGGAGCCAGCTGGTCAGAGCAGAGGCAACTGACTCCATCAAACAGGAGCATGTGGTTCTGTTGTAAAGGTGATTTCAGTATAAGCTCAGGTGTGAGGGACCTGAACTTGCCTCTAGCTAAGTGCCTTCAGGCATTTGGTTGAGCAGGATTCAGCTGAGTACAGCACAGAAATTTTACTGTTACAAGCTAAGTAAAAAGGAGAGGATGGATGTGGTGGCTGCTCTGTCAGCTGAGGTTTTGCCCGAGCTCCTCTTTCATTGGATCTGTCCAAATTGAAACAGCTATGACATTGCTAGCTATGCCAAGAGTGCAGGAAGTGCAACTAGATACTATTGCTCTAGTCTTGAAATTGAAAACAATGAGTGTCATCAAGAGGTGAGCTGTCTCCTAGAACTGTCCATAGTAAAAGACACTTACAGTGCCTGCTATTGCAAAAGACTCTTGAAGTTTAGTCTACGTTAGTTGGCTTCTGCATTAGTTGGAATTTCAGAATGCCTATTTATTATTCACTTTGGTAAACTGCACCCTATATTAATGTTCCCTTCATTTTAATGAGTTTTATTTACTGATAATGCTGGAGAATGTAAATTGTATTTAAGAAATTCAAGTTGGGCCTGACATGAAGATGACTCAGTGTTTGGAGTGGCTGGACTTGTGTTGCCTTTCATGTGCTCCCCTGCTGACCTGGGATTCCTATAACAAATAAATCACAGTCAGCTCTGTGATCTCTAGACAAACGCTTTAAAAAAAACCAGAAGGATCCTTCCTACCTTCGCCATTGAGATAAAAAATTAAATCAGATCATGCTTTCTTGACTGTAAGAGGCTAGACAAGAAATGAAAGGCAAGAAATAAATTCTTCTGCATACTAAGCTAGATAATTTTTTTTGTATAATGCAACACAGCAGGTTTATTTATTTATTTAATAATATATTTTAGTTATATTTGTAGTGCTACTGTTTGGCTAACAAGGAAGAACCAAAAAAGCAGAGGCGCATTGTGGCCAGTACAGAAAAGGAGCAAGAACAGGAGGGCAAGAGCTTCCCACTGCCTCTCTGGCAGAGGTACCAAGTGCGTGGCCTGTCTGCATCCCAGCAAAGTAAGTGAGGGTTTTCAAAAGGTGCCCAAGAAAGCTTAACATGCTTCAGAAAACAGTATTGCTTAAGCTGACTGATGTACCCTAACACCATTCAGGTGAACCTTGTGAACTTCTAATTTGAATGTTACATTGATATAAATAATTAAGAATGACAGGTATTTAAGAGTACCTTTCTTCAATGCATGAAAGAAGATATCAGTCATTTAATTCATGTACTGATCAGCTGCATAGCTAGTTCTGGATAGGTGAGGTCTCTAGAGTTTCTCCAGATGGTTCCTGTATGTGATTTCAGTTATTTTGAAGACAGATACTCAGTGATCTCTTAGACGGTTATTCTTTTTTATCTACTCTAATTTCAGTAGAATTTGCAAAACTGATTCCCTGACCTTTGTTATTTCCATTTGCAGTTCTCTTCTGCTCCTACACTGCACTGGGTCAAAATTTCTTTCTGCTTTGCAATGAGAAAAGATTTATTTGTTTTGATTGATAAAAAATTGGAGTGGACATTTAAATATAAACACAGAACAAAAATTGTTTTAAACCGGTTTGGGGTAACAGAGGTTTCACACTAGCTGTGTTCCAAGGGTTTTCTTGAATTCAAGTATAACTTCATGGATTTTGTCCAGGAGTTTATAGGCAGGCCAGTGGCATCCTGGCTCATACCAGCAGTAGTGTGGACTAGGGAAGTGACTGTTCCCCTGGACTCAGCACTGGTTAGGTCATGCCTTGAGTTCTGTATCCAGCTCTGGGCCCCTCAGTTCGAGAAGGACATTGAGGTGCTGGAGCAAGTGCAGAGAAGGGCAACAGAGGTGGGGAAGGGTCTGGAGCACAAGTCCTGTGAGGAGAGGCTGAGTGAGCTGGGGTGTTTATCCTGGAGAAAAGGAGGCTCAGGGGTGACCTGATCACTCTCCACAGCCACCTGACAGGAGGGTGCAGCCAGGTGGGGACCGGCCTCTTTCCCAGGCAGCCAGTGACAGGATAAGGGCACTGTCCTCTAACTGCACCAGAGGAGATTCAAGTTGAACATCTGGAAGAATTTCTTCATTGAAAGGCTGGCTAAGCATTGGAATTGGCTTCCCAGGGAAGTATTGGGGTCACACCCCTGGAAGTGCTCAAAAGATGTGTGGTTGAGACACTCAGAGTTATGATTTTAGAGGGGAAGTAGTGCTGGGTTAGTGGTTGGACTCAAGGACCTTAGAGTCTTTTCCAACCTAAATGATTCTATGAATCTATCTGTAAAAATATGATATTACATTGTTTAAATTCTACATCTATGATGACTGTAGAGAAGAACAAGGGAAAATGTTATCTGTCTGTTTTTACTGTACAGCTTATCCCTCAGTGCAAGGGAGCCTTGACATAAAAATGCTTGTACAACAAATGAATGCTATAAAATCTAAGATGGAGCATGGGATTTTTTTTTCAGTATTAAAGCTGTAAAACCTTAGTATCTTCACATAGGTCATAATTTTTTCTCCCATGTGTAAGATTTTTGAGGATTAAAAATTATCCAAGAACATAAGTAATCTTGAAAGCAAAATGAAAGATTTAGGATAGAAAATAGAATTTTTTTTTAATGAACTCTTCCACTTTTCAATAAGGAAATATTCTGATGCCTCTTTTGGGTGATGTATTTCAAAGCTTTCCTTTTATTACTTTGAATGCAACAAGGAAGTTCAATAACATTAGGGTTTTCATATCTACCTAGTGGTTTGTAAATGTCACAAGACATATCTAATATGTGGTTCATTTTCAGAGAGCTTGATAAAGAGTGCAGTGCATTTAGATGCTGAAAAGAAGAGTGAAATTCAAGATTCTCACACCACCAAGTTAGTTCTGTCTTATGGCGTCCTGCTGTAGCAGATATGGAAGGACTATAACCTACTTTTACTGCAAATTGCTCTTGTAGCTGAAAGCTTGTGAAGACTGTGACTCAAATAATATGAAAGAAATCATATTATTAGAATTAGTGCAATTATTAGAATCAGTGCAATCATATCTATCTATCTATCTATTTATCTATCTATTTCTCCATTCCTCAAAATTAGTTATGTAGATATATTAATAAAATAAAAACTTAGGACAACCTTCTGAAACTGTCATCCCCCACCTACAGTAAGTGCCAGTACATGCATCAAATTTTTATAATGGCCTATTCCAGTCCTTTTTAATGTGTGCCTGAAAACTTTACAGAAACTACTAATGAATTAATTGAAACTTCCTCGGGAAATTGTTTAGTATTTTATATTACTAGCACAATTTTTTTTTTAAATGAAAACTTTTCATTTAACAGTTTCATTGAACAGTTGGGAGGAGGCTGTGAAGATCAGACGAAGTGTCCATGAAGTGGAGGGCCTGTTTCCAGGTCAGGATTTCAGACACTGTTTCCAGAAAGACAGATATGAATCTAGCATATCTCAAGAGACAAATTCCTAATATATCCCTTTACCTTTCAGATGTTTGCCTGGATATAGTCCAGGTCAGGACTGTTAGATGTTTTTTTGTATACGACTTTTGAAAAGAATGGTTCTAAGTAGCTTCAAATTGTTAAAATTCTCACAGGCACACCTTGCAGCATCCTACAGCAAAAACCAGAACATGCACTCTTCATAGGATCTGAATTAGTAATTTGTCATACATTGTGGTTGAAGTGTATAATGCATGTGGGAGATCATGTGGGAACAGATCTTTTCCTATTGAAAAGATACTTTCCTATTGACCCCTATAAGAATGGTGATGGTAAGCCTAGAAATATATTTTAATAGGCTCTCAAAGTTAGGGTTTTGAATACATAGGCATATGGCATTTACAGCATTTAACAGTTTTGTGATGTTTAATTTATATATTCATGTGATATATAGATTTGTTGTATGTATGTATGATCAGAACTCTAACCTTGAAAAAATGTTTTATATATATGTATAAAGATACCATGTGGATATATATTTGTGTTTTATGTGTATATATTTTAGACTGTCATACTATTAGTAATTTCTCCCCTTTATGTGAATCAAGAACCAAGATGACAGTATGAACAACTTCAAAGTTTACCAAGATTTTCTGTAGCTTTTTTATAGCTGAAACTATTCAGAAAAACATAGTTACTTTCAGCTGCTTTGAAACAGAAGGTTTTGTGGGCTATATGACTCACAGAAGCATTTTTGTCCAGCTCCACATGCAAAAGCAGATACCAGTTTTGCATAGACTACATCAATGACTTCAGTTCCATGGTTTGTTTATATTAATACAAATTTTTTTCTTTAAAGCATTAAAATATTCTTTCATGTATTTCAGAACTAGAATCAGGAAGACATATACATTTAATTTATTGCAAATCTTTTCCAAAAAGTTTGATAATTTCCTTTAGAGCAAGGTATTTAATATACCTTGCTAGCTAGGGAGTTGGATGTTCATAACAGATATCTCCTTTTTAATTGTTTAGACTCATCTACTATCTACAAAACTACAGTTCTTAAATCTGCAATTTCAGTGGAAGTATGAGAGTAATTCAAAACCTGAATGTAGGAGGATGCCGACTGGTCTAATTCTTCACCATGTTTAAAGCTTAGCCACAGCTATTTGCTGTACATCTGCAAAGAAAGCATTTGAAATTACAACAAATCTGAATGGATGTAAAGTGGGTTGACCCTGAAAATCTGTGTTTAATCTTTTCTTGGCTTTCATCAACAGATCAGTTCCCGTTATGCAATAAGCCTGCAGAGTTATCAACTGGGATTTCATCTGGTGACTGCAGACGTGCCATATGGGAAGAAAACAAGTATTTAGTGAGCAGTTTTTAGGCTGTACTATATATGCCATGCTTATGGTTTGCTTTTGTTACATGGTACTGACATACTGCATGTGTAGTTCTGAGTCCCTGTTCTTCACAACCGTACTTTTTAAAATCTGTTTTTGTGTGTGTGTCCATCCATCAGCTTTTCTTTATTCCCCTTCTGTAGCACTTCCCTTGGATACTTTTATATTTGCTTTCATTTTCCATCTTCAGAGCAACCTCACAGTAGGAAAATAAACAAACTCAACAAATAACTGTAAAATAGAGCTTGAAAAAGGGAAGAAGTATCCTTTAAATTAAAAAAAAAAATCATGGGCTTGTGCTTTCATCAGATTGTCTAGTAATTATATAAAGTATCCTCTACAATATTTTTTTAAAAACAACCTATTTTTTGGGATGGAAAGTTTGAAGCTATTTTCTTGCTTAATAAAATTGCTGTTTTTCCTTCTTCAAGGAAACATTTGCTTGTTTGCATTTTGATAATTCTGCACTAGATGCTCTGTGTAAAACAGCAATTTTAAAATAAATTTGGGACTTTATTGATAGGCATGTGATAGATTACACAAATCTATCATTATTGATTTAGGGAGAAAGTGTTCCCTGTTATCAAAATGCTGTCTATTATATAAATGTATATCAATAGCTGTATTTTTAAATAGAAATACAACAAGCAAGGAAAGGCTAACCCAACCAAAACCATTAAGCCACATTGTTTTAAAAAATTAATTCTTATTGGATACCCCCAGAAAGGGAGGAATTTTGGAACAGAAATTTCAGAAGGAATCTGTCTTTTTGCCAAGATATTTTTGTCATATTCAGTAGTCACCTTGACCACCTCCCTAAACTCTGACCCTCCTTGTAAAATTTCTAGAGTGGGATAATGGCAATTTGTTTACTGGTGTGGCAGAGATAGTCTATTGTGTACAGGTACCAACAGAAGAGGAACGTCTGCATGGATAGATTTGCAACTATATCCTTCTACTCGAGTCTTTCCAGCTGATAAACTTCAAACCTTCCTAGACAAAAAGAAAAATCATTTTTCAACCTCTGCTAATAGTAGATTATATAGGAAAAAAATAACCAAGCTCAATGGGAAACATACTTAAGATTAACTAGGAAGTAATTTTATTTTTTAAGTGGAGACTCTGGTTTGAAACCATGGGGTTAAAATTATGATTGGCCACCAAGTTGCCACAGTATTTGCACGACATCCTGCAGTGAGCATGGATGTGCATGCTGAGGTATGATCTTTTCTCCTTCATGAGGTGGTGTGTATAATGCTCTGCCTTCAGCTGCTAGTTAGAGATTTTTGCACTTTGAATAGCCTAGACTTGTCTACTCTGGCCATAGATGTGTCTAGAGAAATGTCTGTTACCCACTGTCAGAAGGATATTGAATATATTTCCTGAATATATTTTTTATGTAATACATATTTATGAAGTAGTGTGGGAAAAAATATTTTTGGTTTGAAATTAGTAAAGACTTCAAAGATGAGAATGTCCAGGGATTTCTTGAAAAGGACATTTATTTAACCCTACTTAACTTTCCCTTTACTGTAAGTTTCCAGAAGCCTCTCCTGCATATAGTCTCTGCTTCCTACTTGAACTGTCAGTTACAACAGTGGAAATAACTGGTTGCCAGTCTGATGTTAATGTATCTTTCACTCTATGCTGAGAAAGACTTCTTAAAGTGGGAGATTTTTTTGCAGTGGCCAGACTGTCAGCTGTCATTTAAAAATTTAAGTTGTAGACATAAATGACTGGCAGAGAAGTTGAAAATATGAACTAGACTCAGATGAGCAATCAGAAAAACTTCAACCTTGTAAGTAAAACAAAACCTGTGATACAAATGTGTAAATTATTGACACACTGGAGGGAAGGGATGCCATCCAGAGGCACTTTGAAAGGCTTGAGAGGTAGGCCTGTGAGAATCTTATGAAGTTCAATAATGGTACTGCACCTGGGTCAGGGCAATCCCAAACACAATTCAGGCTGGGCAGAGAGTGGGTTTACAGCTGCTCTGAGAGTTGGGAGTGTTGGCATATGAGAAGCTCAACATCTCCTGGCAACATGCACTTGTAGCCAAGAATGGTATCCATATCCTGGGCCGTGCCGAAGGATTTGTGATCAGCAGGTCAAGGGAAGGTGGGACCCCACCTGGAGTGCTCTGTCCAGGCCTGCAGCCCCCACCATAAGAGGGGCATGGAACCGCTGGCGTGAGCTCAGAGGAGGGCCATGAAGCTGATCCAAGGGATGAAGAACCTCTTCTGTGAGGAAAGGTTGGGAGAGGTGGGGCTGTTCAGTCTGGAGGAGTCTCAGTCACTTCTGCTGGGGACACCCTATAGCAGTCTTCTGGTACCTGAAGGGCACCTACAGGAAAGTTGGAGAGGAGCTTTTTCAAAGGCAGGTAGTGATGGGACAAGGGGGAATGGCATTAACTGAAAGAGTATAAGTTTAGCATGTTAAGAATAGATAAAATAATAAATTCTTGAGAGTGAGGCACTGGAACAGTTTCCTCAGAAAAGCTGTGGATGCCCCATTCCCAGGGATAGATTGGACTGGGCTCTGAACAACCAGGTCTAATGGAAGGTGTCCCTGTCCACAGCTGGAACACAATGACTTGTCTCTTCCAACCCAGGCCATTCTATGATTTTATGATATCTTGTGTGAATGCAAGCAAATCACCTTATTCTTTTCTCCTCTACACTGATTTTGCATAGCTGATTTAAATAAAGCCAAAGTGTCTTTATTAAGGGTTTCCCTGGCAGAATATGTATGTGTCACTACAATACAGTTGTATCTTGTAGTATCTGTGTACATGTATCACTTTGATCAATCTGTCATCTATATTGTATAAACTGTAACTTTTTATTTCTTTTCAAGCCTACGAAGACTTGCATTATTTTTCAGTTAACCACAAATTCTCTTACAATAGCAGTAGAACAGCCCATAATTTAATGTCGAGGGATTTAACCACAAAATGAAAGTAATCCTGAATGAATCTTGAGAGATTAACTGACAGCTTGAATGAAGAAAGATGGCATTTGCAGTCTACAAAAGCTTAAGATGAAAAAATGCAGTATGATAGCATTTCGGAATACAGAAATGTTGCTATGGCAACTGTATGTTCTTCATAGGCTCATCTTTCTAAGAAATACTGTATGTGGGTGCGTGCTACAAAATTCTGTGTATGGTATAGACAACAGAGAAGAATGTTAATCATGATCCACATAATAAAGAAAATCTGCTGCAAAAAACAGTCTTTTATACAAAAACGTGGGTGATTTTGAATGATTGCTTAAGCTTCTGATGAAACAGATGTCAGAAAAGAATTATCCATAAGCTATTCAAGTACCAGTTTAACCGTGATTTTCTTTTGTTCAATAATACTTTTCTTGGAAGTATTAAAAATAGATCCTTTGTTTTAGTTCTACAGGGGACTACTACTGGCTGTAAATAATCTAGGAGGAGACTTGTTTTTTTCTGAATATTAGAGTAGGATATGAGTTGGTAGGAACTGTGAGATAAGAAAAGACTCTGCTTAAAAAATGCGTATTTAAAGTTTGCTTTTCACATCATCTTGCAGTACAAGGTGGAAATAGTGAAACACGTGACTGGTCGAAACATGTGATGACGTGGAGAGAAGCAGCACTAAGCTCAACAGCCCGAGGCAGTGCAGACTTACACCAGCGTTTCTGGGTCAGCATGGGCACACATCTGTTTGCAAACATGACAACTCAACAGTATGCCAGGAATTCAGAGCCCTGTAAAAATATAATCAAATGACAGAGATGCTTACAAAAGAAGTAAATAAATTCAATCAAAAGAAATAAAATAAAACTTAGCACTTTGCCATCAATTTCTTTTTTTTTTTTAAATAGTAGGTTTAAGTCCTACAGAATTTTCTGACTTGCTTCAATGATTTACTCATTACCAAATTTTAGAAATGAAGTTGTATTTTTCTGCTTCTACATAACATTAACACATGTCTAGCCACACGGCATCACATCTGTTCTGTGTTCTTCTCCAAGCAGATGCCAATTCTAGATAGTCTAGGAGGGAGGTGCAAAATTCCATATTTAGATGTGAGAGAATCTGCATGTTTATTCAACCTCATGTCACCAATTTATCTTTTTTACTTACATAATGCGTTATGAATCATGTGGTGTAATTTTGTTTCAAACATTTTCCCCAAGCCTGCATAGCGTTTCTAGTAGTGGTAGTGTTCTGTTCCTCTTTAAACCTTTCAGGCCTCTTGATCTCTACCTCTTTCTGTGATGCATAGAAATTTACAAGCAGAAAAAGGAATAACTAAGACATCAGGGGACACAGTGAACCATTTTGGCATGTCCTTTGATAACAATTGAGAGATTAATTCAAGAGGCACTACTGGCCTGAGACCAGACTGCTTGTGTGCTGCCCAATTAGACCTTTGTTCTCTCACAGACTTTGGGTCAAGGAGGGTGGACCAAGATCTGGCTGAGCACCATAACAAGTATCATGTGGTATTTGCAGCATGTGAACTCTGAAGGACATGAGGAGGATAAGAAATAATGTAGCCACATGTATGTGTGTGTGACTGTATGTGTGTGTACATATATATGCACACACATACATACACACATTAAAAAATTATTTTTCCTTTTTTTTTTTTCTCAGGCGTGTGTGGTAGGTTATGTGATAAAATACCTCTGAATCCCCACAAGTCACTGTGAGCAGCCTCCGGATCACATTTCAGAGTGAGGGGTGTGTTGCTGCCCAGGAGTGGGGGATGCATTGTGTATGCAGGGGGAACACATTTTGGGATGAAATAGGATTTATTATGGGATTTTAGAAGATGAAAGGGGAGCAGGATGAAGCCTTCAGTACACTGTGTGTCCATGTGAGTGCTCTGGTTGTCTGTTTGATTCATGTGGTGCTGTGTGTGTATTCGTAGAGATGTGGCTTGTACACGTGCTCTGTGTACATCTGCCTGCTGGGAATGTGTATCCTCACTGATGGTTGGACCCAGGCATGTGGAACTGAGCAGCTGTGTCTCTCCCAGGCTCTCAGATATAATTTTTTCTCTAAGTGTATTTATGGAATTTGTAAATATCATGTAAATAATATGTAAATACATACACGCCGGGTATAAGGATACAATAAAGCTAATTGCTGTGCAGGTAGCAGGTAGTGCTCAGTCACACAATGTGAATTTACCTGCTCCATAGAGGCTGGGTTTGTATACCTGATCATCCTGTGTCTCCTGTGAAAGATGTACATTTCACTAGTAACACATATATTATTTCGGTATGCATTTGCAAAATGCTAGGTTATTAAATGATTTCTTAGGAAATTCTTGAATGAGGACAAGCACATCCTTGAGAATGAGAAAAACACTACCAGACCAGCAAACTGCTCACAACATTCCAGGTGAGGGAAAGGCAGGCACTGGGACTCTGGCTACATGGATGAGAGGTATTGATGAGGGAGTTGTCCAACTCCTATGATTTTTTTTTCTTTTGGAAACATCAGTCATTTGAAAAAAGTAATTATCACTGTTTTATGCGTACCTTTATTTATTTCTCTTTCAGTTTTGTTGTCGAATGAAACAGTTTTTTTTTCATGGGTAGTGTTTCATTTTTTTGAAGATGAAGCAGCAATAAAGCAAGATGTGTAAGGAAGGCAAATATCATTTGCTTAAAAAGCTGTGGTTGGAATAAGGTGAAAGCCTTCCAAAGAGGGGAGAGGAAGTAGAGAAGGGAAAATGGAGGAGCAAGAGAGGAAATTAACATATCTGAGAAAATAAGGGCAGAACTACCATTACCAGTCAGTCATGAAGCATCCTTCAAGATAAAGACAAAAGGTCTCTGTGGAAGAATGAAGGAAAGGTGAACTGCATGCATAACTTATCCAGATGGATAGGACCATGAGAACTGAGGATTTGGACCAAAAATTGTTATGGAATAAATTAGTGGGATCTGTAGATCAGAGACTCTTTTAAGAAAACGAATATAAGCAGCCAGAATACTCCAGGCAAGTTGTGGGTCACAGCATGGGGGAGGTGAAGCTAAGACCCCCTAGTCACCAGCACAATAACCACAGCACCAATCTTGTTGATCTTGAGCAAACTGCCCCTTTACCTCCAGCTCATGCACTCTCAGGAGACAGTGGGGTGGAGGCAGTGTGTGAGAACTGGACACTAGGCTTAGCAGTGGCTGCAAAATGTATGCAACTCTTGTTTTCCACCCACATTTCAAACTGCTGCAGGGAACTGTACAGTTCAAATAAGCTGAAAAGAAAAAAAAATCCTCACTCTTAGCACTGAAATAGGTTGTTTAGACATGTTTCATCTTGGCTTTTGTTTTCAACTTATAAAATAAAAACCTTTTTAATAAATATGCTTGTGCTGCCTATGAGCAAATTAATGCAAAAATACAGCAGATAAGAAAATGGCATTTCACTATATCCCTTTGTATGCCAAAAAAGTTTAAGCTGCACTGAAGCAGAAGTTGTATATATAGATGAATATTTTGGTTGTTGTAAAGAATGAATGAAATACTTTTATATTTAACTGCACAAGTACTGATTGTTTTTCATGATGCTAGATACAGTGGTGTGGTGATAGTGGGAATTATATTTCAGTAAATATCTCAAACACAATTAGCCCAAAGGGTAGGATTTCAGAACCTATTGGCTTTTTATCATCAATGTCTATAAACTCCATATTGAAATGCACTTCCAGGGCTTTTTGAATAGGGTCTATTGGGGAAAAAGATGTGTTATCAGGCTTCAGGTTTGTGACTGGCTGAAGCCAAATACGAAAGAGGTGCCTCTCCATGCAGAAGTGTATGGTGCATAGAATCCATATACACATTTAGTCAGGGTTGTGCTTCCATAATGGTTTTCTTCTGCAAAAATTTTAGCAGGTCAACTGGATCAATTATGAGCTTGAAAATACTCAAAGGCAAGACTTTCTAGAGTTCACATCAGTTTGTTGAAAAATAATGTTAATTTATAATAGTCTTGTTCTTATGACTCATTCATTCATGTATCCCTTTTTTCATTCAAAACACCTTTGTACTCTGTGAAAGTAATCAGAATTTGAATGCTTTTGTACTTTAGTCAAAAACTGATGTTTCTTAGAAAGATGTGTTGCACAGATTATCTTCTAAGTTTCCTAGAAAAGAAGATAGTGTCATCAAAATTCTTCTGGGAATGTCTGCTGAATTACTTGGAAAATGACAAAAGACAAACAAAATCCCATATGGAGGGAGGAATCTACAGAAAATTCTCTGGGGCTTGCTGCTTCACTCCATTACACTGCGTTGGACCACAGCCACCAGAAGAGGATACGATGGAGTCAGACTTGAGTTATTTCTGTAGGCTTGGAAGGACAGCATGGACTAGAACAATAAATTCAGAGCTAAAATTTCTCTGATGAGAACAAATGGCAGGAAAGTAGCTGTGGGAGAACAGTAATAAGTTAAGACCTAAATGTGAGATAAATCGTCTCTCTGTAAATGACTGGATATGTATTTTCCAGATAAAGCTTAGTCTGAATAGCCAGGTGGTGTTTCAGAAGCTAAAGGAAGCTGGAAAACTGAAAGCCATAGCTGATTTTCTGAAAAATCCATTACATTTTCTACATAGGCTTATGAATTCAATGAGAGTAAGGACACATGAATATATGAAGAATAGCTTCACACAGAATCACTGTCTCATATGTTAGAACAGATGACAACTCAACAGCCAGGTAGCTTTTTGGGATCTATGCCCAGGGTCAGCATCACAGAAACAAGCCAGGATCAGAGTTCTGATCCATGGCGGAAGGCAACCAGTGTGGCTTAGACTACAGACTTAAGTAACAGACCTGTGGATTGCCATAATGAAAAGTTATATCAGAAGTAATAATTGTAAGTCAAGCAGGAGTTATTTCAGCACTATATTCAAAGTAGTGCCCTTGAACATTTATTTTCAGAAGCACAGAGGGAAATTGCATTAAGCAATTCTAGGAACCCTGGATAAAGAGATTGTTATTGATAGTACAGTGTAAAGCATATGTCAAACTTGATATTTGGCCTGATGGATTTGTTGAAATGATTGGATTTATATAATTTCATCAGATACTCTTAAAATGTCAGAATAGGCTGGTCACACTGTCACACTGATGACACTGGCTTTTTAAACCAGCCTCCTAAAATGTGTGTGAAAACAAAAATCCTTATAAACCTGTTATTAATTCCACCTTGTTTGAAGCTGGAATTGTTGATCCTGGACGTGACTGGGAAGAAGAGGTCCATGGGCCAGACATGCCAATATGCTCTGTCATTAATTAAGCTCATAAGACATATTATGTTTATAGGACAAGTGTTGACAGAAGTGTACATGTTGGAATAGCTGGAAGACACTGCCATTTGCAGAAAGACTCTTATATTTTTATAAGCCCATGGACCTTATACCAAGACCTCTGCAGCACTGCTTAGTCTATTTAGGTAACTTGCGTTCTGCTGTGCATTCTCAGCTCCCTGTACTTGTACTTGAATTATTGCTTTTAGGGTACAGTGAGAGAGGGACCAGTCAGACAAAGGCATGAAAACTAATTATTATGCCTCTTATAAAGGTTATGTGGATTTACTCCTTCATAACAGTTAATGTGGTGAAAGATAATATTCTGGGAAGATGAACTTGTCTGGTTGTTCATGTAGGATGAGTCTCTTATATGGTTAACATTTTCAGAGCCCACCAACTCTGGATGGCCCACTTTATAGCTTTTATTTTTATACCCTACATGCAATCCATGAGAGATAAATGCTATCTATCCTGAGAGCTCAGGGTAATACCTCAGATCTGCAGCACCCTTTGAAACATTAAAGAATACAGTCCATAAAGGCCTTTGACTAGCTTATTTCAGGACATGTGCATGTTCCTTGTAGCTCTCTGTGGAGAACAGAGGTGAGAAAGCAAGAGAAGAAGAACCTGTACACATTTACTCCGTGGTTTGCAGCTCTCCACAGGAAAAAGCTGGGTTTGCTTCCTGGGTTCACCTCTCTTCCTACTCAGTGTAAAGAGCATCATTGCAGCACAGCTGCACTGCGCAGCACTGCATTTTTCTCCCAAGATACAAAGACAAAACTTTTCTTGCAATTTCAGCATAAAAAAAGCAAAAAACAAAAATGGAAGAGAACCAAGAGAAATACACCTTTTTGGTGTTACTTACTCCATAAAAATACTTGCTTACAAATTCTCAGGTGTTAGCTGTAAGTTACTTACGTAATTATTCCAAGGGTTGTGAGCAAAAGACACTGCATTCTGTTGACTTCTCATATAACATCTAACTCCTTGGCATGAAGCATTTTTTGTGTGTCTATATCGAAGACTATGGTTTGGGGGGTGAGGGGGGTAGGTTTCTATTTTTCAAGATGTAAAATCAAGTGCTCCTACTCTTCTGATTTACTGACTTATGTAGGATTTATTCAGTTCTATGATTGCCTGGCTTATGTGTTCCAGCTCACCTCATGAGATTTAGTTTGTTCAACACAGCCTGATGGTAAATTGAAGGGTCATTTTGGGTCTTTAAAAGGTGATTCTTTAGTAACTTTAATTGAAGAAGTTTGCTTGTAAGGCACACTGTGCTTATGACCTCAAAATAACTGCCAAGAAAACAAAACCACTGAAGAACAAGTTGTGCCAGCTACTATGCTGACAAAGGTTATTTTAATACTTAATTATATGAAGTATTGAGGGATAATGTCTATCTGTTATCTGATGGGGAAAGCACTGTTTTTAAGTAGTGCATTCGTTCTGATTCGGGCATTAAGGAGGAAGACTGAAACAACAAAAGCCTCTGAAATAGAAAATATTTTGGAACATGTTAGGTAATTGTTGGACAAATGTTAGTATGGGAACTGAACCGTTAGTTTGGTTTGTTCTATTAACATAACTTATTGCAAATGCCAAGGGACGATGGGACTGAGTTTTATCAGGTCCTTTTGAAAGCACATCAGAAGATAAATGCTGCTAATGTGGTGTTTTATGAACACCATATCTTATTATCCTGAGGGATGTTGGAGATTACTGTGTTTAATTTATGTTGGGATTGGTACTCACTGAGTAACCCTAGCTCAGCCAAAGGTAAAGTGAGTTCCCATTGACTCATCTTTATGACTCAGCCCACGACCACATGCTTATTTCTACCCCCACTAGCTAGAGCACTTGTTTACAGTGATCAGCATTTAACCAGAGAAGACATTAAAGTGAACAGGCTCTTGGTATTTCCTGATCAATACAAAAACTGGAAGTATTCTCCTATATTTTTTAGCCTTTTCTAAAATAAGATAATTCAAGTTACTCATGGATTGTCTGAATTTCTGAATCTGCAGAAGACTTAGTCCTCACATAACTCTAAAAATGCCTTTCCCAGAACACTTTCTCTCTCTGTAGTCTAATATTTAAATTTTAATTGAAAAGGATCTTCTGATTAATTACATTCTTTTTTTTTTTTAAAACTTGCTTAGACTTTTCTGCAATTATAGCTCTTACAGTGATTCATTGAACTTCTCTTTTTCCTAGCCTCTTGTAATTCCCCTGTTCAAAGGTCACGGTCTGTGGGGATTTTAGAGACAAAATGGATTTTATAGGTGGGGTTTTAAAGGGGTGTATATGACCAGACCATGCACACTCTCAGTGGGTGCACCTGCATTTGGAATGGTGCACAGAAAGAAGGACACATTCACACCATCTTTCCCAGCAATGATGTTCATGTTTGCTGATCCTAAATACGTGCTGTGGAGTGCAGAACATTAAGTGCACATCCACACTACATCTCTAGCCTTCTCATTGATGTCTTATGTGGACAGCTCCAGCCTGCAAAGCAGTACTTCTTGAGACTCACCCCTGAAATACTCCAGAGCATTCCACCTAAAAATAATTCACACCAAAAACAACAGCTACCCATGCACTGACTTGCTAATACAGATTCACCAAGCTGGGTAGCTAGAACAAGAGTCACAGAAGGATTTTGGTACCTAAACTTAACAGGTTTTTTTAGGAGCTATTTTCATAATTAATGAAGACATACAAACTTCACCCTATCACTGAGTAAGAATAGTTGAAGGCTGGGAGAGTACACAGAGAAGCAGCATCCGTGCTGGCTCAGCTCTTCTGCACTTTCCTGCGCTTCCCCAGGCATTGGCATTTGGCTGGAGCTGAGAAGTGGATCTTGTCAATCACATCCATCAACATTTCAGCTATCTGTTTTGATAGAGACTTTAATCTGTATTCAAAAGTGCAGGTTCTAGTGGTAGAGGTAAGCTAGCAGTGAAATTTTTATGTCACATATAATTAAATAGATCTAGTCTTCCTGTGTGTTTGTTGCAAATTTTGTATAAGCCTGGAAACAGAAATCAAAACTGAGGTCTCCTTTCCCAGCTGACTGCCTCAAATGAAAGATGCCAGTAATTTTCCTTAATATTTTTTTGGCCTTGTGAACTTTAACTTCTGTCTTTTACTATGCCACAGATTCAAAAAGAATGAGTGGGTTTTGGTTATCCCAAAGCCTGAAAATGACAATGTTATAGAGATGGGACGTAGAATTAAATCCCTTCAAACCAAAGAGACCAAGAACAATTTCTGTCTCCTAGCTGATTGCTTTTACAATTTTTTTTTTTTTGGGAATGAGGCATGTGTTAACACCACTGAATTTTTCAAAGGTCTAAGCTTAATTTTGTCTTTCAAAAGATTTCTTTCATTAAATGTATCTATATATACTCCCCCACACCCTTCAGAGACTTTGTTAATCCTAAATGATCAATCTCTGGTGGATGGAGAAGATAGATTCGGACATCTAAGCTGTGGAAAATATTAGCAGTTCAGATCTAAATGATAATTTCATTGTTTCCATGAAAACTAGTATGCCAAGGCTTTGTGGGCTACAGCTGAACTAATATGGTTGGGAATTCAGTTCTCTATAATAGTCATAGATCTGTACAACTTGGAATCTGAAGGGAAGGCAGCTTCTATTTTCTTGGACAACTTCTATTTGCAGTTTTGCAAAAGCAATCTTAGACTACTCCTTAGTCTAAGCACCTGTCTCAGAAGCCAAAAATAAGCAAACAGATGCCAATGCTAAATAGTGCTACTCCTTTGCAGTACCAAGATTTTTTATTTAAAACATATTATTCTGTAGAAGGATGGGGTGGGTTGATTACTGAGGAGCTGTAATGGCAGTTTAGGAAGAGATATTGGTACAAACATCTGGTTTGGGGGAATAGCGATTATGATTGAAACTGTCATTGATTTATCTACAACACAGCAGAAAGGCATAAAACTTTTAAAGTTATTAATATAAAATTGCTTCAGGGTGAGCTTTTTTTAAACATTTTTCAATGCTGCCCACTGAATTAGTAGGAGAGTACATTACTAATTTACCATCTAGAGCTCTAATAGCTCACATCTAGGAATCTGGCTCTATTTTGCTTTCTAGACAGAATAACGTCAATTACCTTGGAAAGTGTGTTGTAGTAAACTCTCTGAGCTCTGCAGGCATCTCCTACATTTGTTTAGTCCATTTTATATCTATATATCTATATATCTATATATCTAGATCTCTATATATTTATATAGAGATATATAGGTTATATATAATAGGAGACCCCACTTAATCTACCTGTGAGTTAAAGCCATTGCCAGAATTCTGTCCTTTCTGGCCATAGGGCAGTCAGCACCAGGCCTGCTGGACACAGATGGGATCCACCTGTCTAAAAGGGGGAAAAGAATTTTAGCCTATCAGTTGGCAGTGCTGAGAGGGCTTTAAGCCAGGTCTGAAAGGGGAAAGAGACAAGACCAGGCACACTAGAGGTGAGCTTGGGGTGACACACCTGTGTTGTGGGTGGCACGGCCAGCCCAGCTGAAGTGCATCTGCACCAATGCACCCAGCATGGGTAACAAACAATGGAAGCCATTGGCAGCAGGAAGCTGTGATGTGGTTGTCACCATGGGAATGTGGTGGGATGACTGGAGTGCTGCAGTGGATGGCCACAAGCTCCTCAGAAGGGACAGGTGAGGAAGAAGGGGCTGTGGGGCGGCTCTGTGCACTGGGGAGGGTTTTGGCTGTACAGAGCTCAGGGACAGTGGGGATAAGGCTGGGTGCCTGTGGGTGACAGTCAGAGGGATGGCCAACAAGGCAGGGATCCTGCTGGGAGCCTGTCACAGACCACCCAGCCAGGATGAAGTGAAATATTCTATCAGTGGGTGTTTCATGATCACCGGCCCTTGCTCTTGTGGGAGACTTTAACTTGCCAAATGTCTGCTGGAAACCCAGCAGCGGAGAGGAGACCGTCTAGGAGGTTCCTGCAGTGTGTGGAAGGTAAATTCCAGACACAGTTTATAAGGGAGCCTGCCAGGGCATGTCCTGCCAGAAGGGCTGTGGGACATGTGGTGGTCAGAGGCCATCTTGGGCACAGTGACCACGGAATCAATCACAGAGTTTTTGATTCTTGGAGAAGTGAGCAAGAGGGTCAGAAAAATCCTTGGACTTCCAGAGGGTGGACCTTGGCCTGTTCAGGGCACTGGTTCAGAGAGTCCCTGGGAAACAGCATTTAATAACAAAGGGCTTCAGGAAAGCTGGACATGTGTAGGAAGGAAATCTTAAAGGTGCAAGAGCAGGCCATCCCTATTTACTAACATACATGTCAGTGAGGAAGATCATTCTGGCTGAACAGCAGCTTTCAACGTAATTCAGGGGAAAAAAAAGAGAGTTTATGAAGTCTGGAAGATGGGGCAAGCAACTCAGAGTGAGTACAAGGATGTTGCTAGGTCATGTAGAGAGAAAATTAGAAAGGTGAAAGCTTAGCTAGAACTCAGTCTGACTTCTGCTGTGAAAGATAATAAAAGTGTGTTTAAAAAAACATTAACAAAGAGAAGAGTTACAAGTAAAATCATCATTTATTGGACACAGGTGTGCAGGGGGAATATTGTCACCAAGGATGATGAAAAGGCTGAGTTGTTTGATTCCATCTTTGCCTCAGTTATTAACAGAAAGCCCAGTTATCCTCAGGGCAGGCAGCCCCCTGAGCTGGCAGACAGGGATGGGAGCAGAACAGACCCCGTGCAGTCAGGAGGAAGCAGTTAATGACTGCTGTGCCCCTTGGACACTCACAAGTGTATGGGACTGGATGGGATTCTCCAAGTACCGAGGGAAGGCAGGAAGAGCTCACTAAGGCTCTCACCATCATTTATCTTCAGTCCTGGTTAACCAGGGAGGCCCCAGACAGCTGGAGGCTGGTCAGTGTGGTGCCCATCTACAGGAAGGGTTGGAAGGAGGATCCAGGGAATACAGGCCTGTCAGCCAGACAGTGCTGGGGAGATTTATGTAATAGATTATCTTGAGTGACATTGGGAAGCATTACAGGACAACCAGGGGATCAGGACAAACATTGGCCCAGCCAGTGTGGGTTTAGGAAAGGCAGGTCCTACTTGACCTCCTCACCTCCTCCTATGACTGGCTAGGGGGCTAAGGCTGCCCATGGCCCATGGGTTGCTTGCTGAGAGCTTTTTTGCTAGCACATCCACGAGCAGCTGCTGTCTGTGATGTGCTCTGACCTGACCTCACCTGGGCACTGTGGGTGGCAGTGGTGGCTCTGTGTTGAGTACTCATTGTGCTGCCGCTTAACAGTTTCTCATCATGTTCTGGCACCTCCACTATCCTCTAAATAATCCTGGGGCTCCCCAAAACATTTGTGGCTCTCGGCTTTGGTGCACAGGTCTGCATCTGAACAGGTAGGTACCTGGTGTATGATGCTTACAGTGCACTCATGGGTTTTGCTATATTGAGAAGTAAATAACTTGTGAGCTAATCCTGCTTTGTTTGGCTGTAGGAGCCAAAAACAACAACAAGTGTGAGCTTTGAATATCTCAGAGGTCTCATTTTGATTTGGCAATTATCATTACTGTAAGAGTTGCTATTTGTTTATGTTGTTTACTCACAAGTTTCACTATATTTAACTGGCAAAAAGCAAAGGAAAAAAATTGTCTGATTATGGCTGTTATACCATAGAGCACCAAAATATTTTGTTTTGCTTTAGATTTTGTTCAGTTCTGTAGGCTGAAGTTAATGAATGGCATGGAAGATAGGGAAGACCAAGGTTATTTTCTCCTGCTTTCTTCACATTTTTTACTGTTAAAAAAGACTACAGAAATTATCATTAACCTTTTAATTAGAAAGGACGTAAACTAGAAATGTATTATACATTTAATTTGACTTCCATCAAGAATGAAACTTAAAAACATGCCAGTTATAAATTATTAAGAAAAATAGTTAATTAGCAATTCCAGATTTAAAATTGCTATTTTCAAAACAGCTTGTTTAAATGCATATAAAAATAACAGTTGTGCTTCTTAGACACATGATTGACTTAATTTTTTTATTGGCTAGTCACATGAAGATAAGCAATCTATGTGTAATACTTGTTTTCATTTTCTTTGTTGGTCTTATGTTATTAAAATAATAACATAAGAGGAGATAATTAACCTTCTCAAAAAATAATCCATCTCACTGATTCAACAATTAAACACAGTGAACGTGTTCAAAGGCATGTAGTTGAACTGAACTCTAAATCAATATACAGTGTCTCCTTAATATATTCCTCACACAGAAGATATGGACTGCACTGTGCTAGTAAAGGGGACAATGCTGCTGTGTTGTGCATGTCAACTATCCTCAACATGCAAAAGAGGTGACCAAGGTTATCCTACAGGTTTATAAAAAGTCTAGTCTTGAACAGATCTTTACTACCCAAAACCTAATCTTTCCAAAAAACATGACTGATTTGCTTTCATTGATTAGTTACTGTGTATCTCATCTGAATTTACCATGTTCCTGCTAAATTGGGGTGGGGTGAGGGGCTGGAAGGGGATGGCAGAGCTCTTGCCTTAGCTACTGTGATAGCTCTTTTTAAGTGAGTATATGACTTTATTCAGAATGTCTTTTTGTCTTCAGTCTGTTACCAGATAATCTGAAGAGCAGTACCAAGTCATTGTAGCTGGTCCCTTCCACATCTGAGCCTTTGCCTGCAAGGGGGCTTGACTGGTTTGGCTAAGATCAGCCTTCCTGAAATCAGAGACAATTCCACCAGAGGTCACCAAGTGACACCCCAAATTTTTCTTTCTCCTGCACTTTGAGAAGCCTCTTAGCAAAATCTTGGGTAGGCTGATGTTACAAACATACAGAAACATCCACTGAACCAGTAAACCTCCACATTGACTGAGGATAAGGATCATTTGCACAAGGCAGCTGGCTCAGATGCCCCAAAAGGACATAGCTGGGGTCACAAGTAGTGTGTGGCAGGCTGTCCATTTGGAAAAATTTCCAGGTCCATACCACCTTCAAGGAACTTGATACCACTGCTAAAGTTAGCTAGCATATAATCACACAAAAGGCAATCCTTCTTTTTATCTGAATCTACATGGCAACAGAATGAAAGTGTTACTTGTCTTTATTCCCATCTGCTTTGATACCTCAAGTAATGAAGTCCTGCAGTCTCACAAAGTACCTGCAGCTTGACAATTCTCAAGCACCAGAAAGATAAAAGGCGCACCTGAGTTGGCATTTCTGTTATGTTTATCATGTGGGAATTCACTAGACATAGTTTACTCATGAGAATACCTGGGGTCATTTAGCACTACAATAAAAAAGAATGACAATCATAACACTCTTGTCAGCATCTGGTCTTCATAAAGTGTCTAGACTATCTTCTACCAGTCACAGAGCAGTAAATCTTTTTTCCTCTGGTTCCTTGTCTTGCCTAACAGCTGTGTAACACTTTTGAGGGTTGTTTTCCGCAAGAAAACAGACGTTCTTCAAAACTAATCTTTACACTGTGTCCTTTTTTTTTTCAATATAGCATAGTACTAATCCCTGCCTGAGGTATTTTTCATTGCATCAATGAAAGACTGATATAGAACTTTGTGACGTTAAGTAGGATCTGGTGAGTTCCTGACTCATATTTTGAAAACAATACTGTGAATTTTAGTATCCATCATTAGTTATGAATTTTCATAGTAGAGGGCTGAGTCCTGTAGATTGTTACAAAACATTTGCAAGGAGAGTTAATAGCTTACATTAAGCCAATGACACACTTGGACAAAGAAAGACAAACAAGTTCTGGGACTTATTAACCTTTATCCAGTTCTACAAAAATGTTGCTTGTAATTGTTGTAGACTTTGTCAGTAGAGTGTGCAATATTCTGCTACAGTTCTGAGGACTGCTTGTGGTTTTATATGTGTCATTATTTCTTTTTTTAAAATTTATTTTATTCAGACTGATTCTGAACTTATTAGGTGGCTTGAAATAGAGAGGAAAACTAAAACGGGACAATACTGCTTTTAAAATGTTATGGAATATTTTTTTCCAACACTGACATATTCATTCACACATTGCATATAAAATATGATGCATTTTTACAGACTTCCTCAAATTTTTACATTAGTGTATTCTTTTCTAAGTGCCTTTTATATATTTGTTGCATCTCATAATGTGTCTTCCCTCAACAGATGGTGTTGTTGAATGCATAGCCAAGTTTCTTTAGCACCTGTGAGAATGGGCAAAAACATACTGTCTCAAGATATCCATAACTACCACACAAAAACCAGTATATTAAGTGAAATGGATACACATACAGCTTTGTTTTTAAATCAAGAATTCATTCTATGAGATTTTGAACCAAGGTTATCGCTTATAAAAAATCCATGACTGAGTCTGTGAAATGATCCTACCAGACACTGATGATGGGTTAGGTTAATGAAGCAAGTGATGATGTGAGCAAACATGCTCATTTCTTTCTTGCAGAGAGGTAGGGACATAGAGGTGGTGATCTGTTTTGGCTTGGTTGACAAGCGATGTGTTGTTAAGCCATGGTAACTTAGTTACTTTCAATTATTTGCCCATAAAGTTCATGCAGAAGCAGCTTACTTTGGAGGAAAACAGGACCTAATCAACTAAGTGTCCACAGGAGACTTCACTTCTCCAGGTTCCCCTTATATAGATAAAACCCAATGAAATCACTGTCTACACTGGCAAATTTTGTACAATTGTAACCAGAAAAAATGTTTACAATTAATCTAGTTTTGTGGCTAAATTTTCACTCTCTCAAACCTGAAAAGAAACAAAAAAGACAGATAATGGGCTAGTTAGGTTGGTTGTTATTATTGTTCTCTATTATCAAGACAGTGAAGAAAGATCATTTGTTGTACAAGCAGTTTTGTCTCAGCCATTCTGTGTTCACTGTTATTAAAATTTTCAATGCATATGTGCAAAACTGGAAAACTATTTTTTTATAAAATAGTTTTAATACAGGCACAGGAATAAGCAACCTTGAATTTTGAGTTTGCTTTTTGAAGAGTGTGAAAGCAGCCCATAAGTTCTGCAATTTATTTATCCATGTAGAATTAAAACATTGTTCCTTTTAGGTACTTAAGAGACTATTTATTACAGGCAGAATGTGTAGGTAGTAATAGAAAAACTATGTCACATGTAATCACATGATTTTTCTCTTTTTGAGGCAAAGCATGAGTTTACAGCAATCCTATAAAGCTTTTAAAGAGGCCAAATTCCACTGAAATTGGTCTGAAACCCTCAAATATCTTCAGCACTTTTCTTCTAAGGTCACCTTGGCATGTAAAGTGATTAGTGCCAGTTTTGCTTTTCCTAATTGCTGTGTAATTTTTAATCAACACTTCATTGTTGTGTGAAACTAACAATCTGATTCGGATATCTTCTCATTGTACTTCATAGAATTCATTGTGGTTTATTGCTATAAGGGAAACCAAGAGTTTTGACAGATTTTTTAGTGAGGAACACTGAATATTTTTCCTATTTTGAGCAGAAGTACCATGTTTACTGCTTAGACACACAGCCACCAGCTTGATGGTGGTGCTATAAAAATCTGGGTGAAAGAAGCACGCCCTGATGTCACTGCCTCAAAAGCAGTGACCTGTATTTATAGGATTATATAACATTGATGTAAACACTATGTACCAGAAGAGCACAGAATCTTATTTTAAAGTGCCTTCCCTCAGGAGCTTTCAAAAGCCAAAATCTGTGTGTGGTAAATAGAATCACAGAATTAAAGAAATTGCTGAATTGGAAGGGACCTCCAAGGATCATCCAGTCCAACTCCAGCCCCTGCACAGTGCCATCACTAAGAGTGCACGTGCCCAAGCGCACAATTGTTTAAAAGTTTCTTGAACTCTGAAAGGCTGGTGCTGTGACTGGTGCTTTGTCCATGGAGAGCCTGTTCCAGTGCCTCATGTTTTTTGTGATAGCTTCTATAGTGAACTGACCCTGTGTGTATGCCAGGCACTCCCCAAAACTGCTCTATCATTCTCCTGTGCAACTGGACAGGGAAGACAAAGTACAGCAAAGGTTTGGGAGTTGAGATGAGGTCTGGGAGAGATCACTCACGAAATACCATCCTGGGCAAAAGGGACTCCACTTGGGGTATTAATTGAATGTATTACTAACAAAAACAGAGCAGGATAATGAGAAGTGAAATAAATCTTAACCGCACCCTTCCCCCACCCCTTCCTCCTTCCAAGAGTCTACTTCCTACCAGCAGCATAGAGAAAGGGGAAATGAGGGCTACACTCAATTCATCACATGTTCCTGACGCTGCTCAAGGAGGGGAGCTCTTTCACCACTCTGCACTACTCTGGAGTCTGTCTCATGGCGGACTGTTGTCCACAAACTTCTCCAGCAAGAGTCCATCCCATGGGCAACAGTTCTCCATTAACTGCTCCAATGTGGATCACTCTTCCACAGGGTGCACTCCTTCAGGCACAGCCTGCTCCAGGGTGGGTCTCCCACAGGGTCACAAGTCCTGCCAGGAGACCTGCTCCAACATGGGCTGCTCTCTCCATGGGTCTGCAGGTCCCTGCCAGGAGCTTCCCGAGGGCTCACAGCCTCCTCTTGGGCATCCACCTGCTCCAGCCTGGGGCTCCTCCATGGGCTGTGGGTGGATCTCAGCATCCCCATGGACCTCCATGGGCTGCAGGGGCACAGCTGCTTCACCGTGGTCTGCACCAGGGACTGCAGGGGAATCTCAGCTCCTGCCTCTCCTGCTGCACTGACCTTGGTGTGTGCAGGGCTGTTCCTCACATACACTCTCACTTCACTCTGGCAACAACATTTGTACCATAGCCTTTCCTTAAATCACAGAGGTATACCGCAATTTCTGATTGCCTTGGCCTTGGCCAGCAGAACATCCATCCTGGAGCCAGCTGGCAATGGCTGTGCAAGACATGGAGGAAGCTTCTGGCAACCTCTCACACAAACCACCAGTGTAGCCACCTGCTACCAACCCTGGCCACACTAACCCGATAGAGCAGGGATTCAGTCAGACATCAGAATAGTTTTCAAATATTTTCTTAGTATCTTTAAAATTAGTGGTTTCATACTTGAAAAAAATTCAGTGTTCCAAGGTAATGTTGTTTATTTACATATGCAGCTTACCACAATATAATTAATGGTTAATGGCACTTGCAGGTAAGAAGTGCAAATATGCTAAACATCTGAAGCCCTTTCTGGTTCTAACAAGGGTTCAGAGAGCAAACACATAACAAACCAACACTGGTTACTGATTCTGCCTGACATGGAGTTTTAAGATTTTTTTTGTCAATGAAACACATGAAGTGACACATTTAAAAAGAATTTCTCTACTAAAAACCCACACAAGGATAATCTTTTTGTTTCTAAACCACAAAGTAAAATATACCCCCAAATTAGATTATTGCAATGAAAACAACAAATATCTTACTACGTTGGTTTTTACATTAACACCACTCCCCAATATCTAAGTTATAAATTAAATGAAAAATTAAGGAAAAGCTGTTTCAAACATTTGCGTTATCAACATGTACCTCACACATAGTTATTTCTTTTTTTTTTCTATGACTCTCAGGTTATTTGAATTGATTTTAAATCTGATTTTACTTAATCTGGTCCTAACCATGCATCCTGCTTAATCATGGGTGATCATCCATGCTAGTGGAAAATGCTGAATGAGAAGGATTCAATAACTCCTACCAAAAAAAACCCAGACATTAACAAAAGATAGCTTATTTAGAGGAAGGGTTTTGCAATTTATCATAAATCTAAGGAGCAGCAGGACAAAGTTTCTCCAGAAAATCCTAGGTTCCCTCTGAATTTTGATGAACTTAGTGAAGACTTAACCAGAAAACTTCTGATTTGAGAAAAAAAGGATGGCATTAGGGCTACATGCCATCAGAATGTCAACAGAATCCCTTGGGATTTTTACAGAAAAGTCTCATTTTATAATGTGTATGCCTTGTATTCTACTATCTCTTTCCTTCCCCATTCAATAAGAAAACATTGACTTGCAAGCATGGTAAATCATAATTTGGAGAGCTAGCTCAGCTATTGTTTTTATGGACCACTAATTACAGAATACTTCCCCACAAAATTTCACACTGCTTTCTTCAGTTGGACACTTGCGAAGTTGTAATCTCCTGCATCTTAGGGAAATTTAGCTTCTCAAGTGCAAATAGTTACATCTAGTTTCTAAGTATAATCTTATACTTTCACGCTATTTATTCATAGAACATATATTGAACAAATATAGGAGAGAAATTAACTCTACACTTTTGAAGATGGGTAGGCTGGTCCATAGTGGGATTTACCATTGGTATTAATTGTAAAAATTTTGTCCATTAAAATAAATATGTTCACTAAAATAAAATTAAATTGTTTTGAAATCTTCTGAATATTATTTTTGCATCTTGTAATAAAATTTACATGTGTGTTTAAAGGAGATGGCAATACTTTTTAATTTTAGACGTAGTTGAATCTGATTTCTTGTGGAGGCAGTAGGGATAGTGGCTCCTCAGCAGGCAGCTTGTAGTTCTTGACTCTCTGGAAATACCATTTGGAAGACTTCCCACCTCCCCACTCAGCAACAGCACAATCAGAATTATTCCTCCAGCTGGCATATCTTTTATACCCATGAAACCTCACCTCTTCTCTAGTCCTAGAAGAAGAGCTCAGCAAAAGTAACCATGACCTGTACCTCCTTTCAGGTTCTCCACAGTTGAAATAAGGGCCATGAAGACAATAATACTATCTGGCAAGAGCCCATCCACTGCTTTTCTCTCCTTCATCTATTGAAACTGTGAAATGAGGTCCTATTTTTAAAATTAATCTCAGGATGGAAGAGGTTAAGTATCAAGAAAACTTAGAATATCTGAGAAATGTATCTAGCTTATCCTTTGTAGAGTAAATTGAAGAATTCTGATTTACAGAATGTGTTAAAACACAATAACCATTTCTGTAATAAAATTTCATGCTCCCAAATATATGAGAAGCATTCCTTCTGCATGAAGACAGTTTAACTAAATAAATGGATTTGAAAATACTTCAATAAATAGATCATAAATCAGAAATGAGAATGCAAGGCAACGGGATTACTGCAATGATAGTATCAGAATCCTGTTATAGTACATTGCACAAAGTAATGGAGTGCAATCTAAATTTTCCAATGTAATCTTAAGGGGCCTAATCAGTCTGTGAAGAAAACATTGTTAGACACTTTTTATACCATCTGACTATTTCTTGAACATACTGATCACCATATCTATATTTTTTCGTGTGCCTTATCGTATTTCTATGTTTTTATACCACAATCCCCTCAGACATTTTCAAGCAAGAAAAGTGTAAACTTGTGTGGAATCAGCTTTAACATATCCATTACAGTTTGGCAGAAGTTCTTGTTAATATTCGTTGCAGCACTATGCTTGGAGTCTAAATTACACTTTTTTCATACTCTCAAGAGTGTTTTAATAGCTTGTTTAGAAGGAACTGTTAGAAAACAGTATTGAAAGTTTTTCTTTTCCCTTAAAACATTTTACTAGTTTTCCAGTTGCAGCTCATGATTGTAAGTAAAACTTGGAAGCATTTTCATAAAGCACACTCTTCATAAAGTACACTCTGGGTCATGCTAGGTTTAGAGCTGTATCTGTGAGGATCATTGGGCTGTGATTTAGGCTAGTTTGGACCACAAACACTCTGCCATGTTTAAGGCTAAGCACATGAGGCCTCTGAGAAGTGCTTGTGTCCCTCCTGATGAACAATGCACTTACCACTTTGAGGAGGAAGCTCCATTGGCGCATCCAGTGGAAGATCCACAGCACAATCACGCTGGAAGTGCCAGAATGTTTACCTGCTTTTGGTGCCCCAGGCTGCAAGGATCTGTAGGGTCTGAATGAAGCTGAGGCAGCACTGTAGCCACATTTGTCATTGGTTAATACAGACTCGTGAACTGGTTCTGCAGCTTGTCTCTGATGTGATAAGCAAATTAGGTTTTGGGCTAAAGCCGGCATAATTTTAATTTTCATAGTTGTACAGGTTAATAGATCAGAGCCCCAAGGAGCCAAGTTTAGGTCAAAATCCAGAAAGGCTCACTGCCATTTAAACTGTTTAACAATCATTGCGTAGATATCTTGTTCCTTTGTAGCTTAATCACTATACATAGACTTCTTAAGTATCTCTCAATTTCTGTGTCATAGATGCTATGTTTGTGAAAAGTCTACTTCTGAAGACTTATTGTGGTGAAGACCTTATTAAGTCTGGATTTTCACTTTCACACCAGAGAATACCCTAAAATACAGACCACCTCAAATTGACTGCCTTTCCCCTCAGATTTTTCCCCAAAATGCCAATTACTATTACAGGAAGTTTTCTCCTTTATGATATCCACAACCAGGGCCATGAACTGGGCACAAAATAGTTTTCTAACCAGAACACTGAAGATTGACTATCTCTGCACCTGGTGATATATGGTGCTCAGGCTTCCTTTGTCACAAGGCAAGGGTATTCACTGCACACATTTAGCCAGTAAAAGAGCAGTTTATTTTTTACTGTTGATAACAGAGATTGCATCTAAAAGATGCACAACAGAGCTATATTCTATTCAGCTACACAAACTGAATACACTGCTACAAATAAAAGAGTCTTTGCAACATTACATTCCATATTTCTAAAAGCTTCTCGAAAACAATTAACTGAATACAAATGCAGCATTTCTTCCTGTTTCTTGCTCCATGCATTAGGTTATTTTTGTATATTTTATTAGGAGACATCAATGCATCTAGTTTTACTTGTCAGTGAGATGCAAGCTGATAATGCCACTGCTTTCCATCAGTGGAAGGAAAGCAATTTTAATTGTCAGCAAGTTTTGGAAGTAGGGACTGTGTTTTTAGGTTCTGCTTGTGGCTAAGCAAGGAGATCATCACTATAAGCAGTAAGAACAGAGATTTAGCAGAGACCTGAAGATTTAACAGAGCTTCTCACAAAGCATCCTGGTGGAAGAATTGGTAGTGTAGGTTGTCTGAAGGACCCAAGAAGGTAGGTAAGGGATGTGTAAATGAAAAAAGAATTTCTTCCGTGAACTGTCAATTCTCTCAAATTATTACTGGTTTGGGTTTATTTCAATTACTTTTTTACATAGAAAATATAATTTAAATGCCAAGACCTCAGTATTCAGAGCTGACCTTACTAGGCTGGAAAGCCAAGGCTTAAGATGTGAACTGGACCTTTGAAAGAGGTAGAGGTCTTCACACATGGAAGCAAAATGGTGTAACACACTTTAGTGAAAGGGGTTAGGCTGCCTACAGAGACATAAATCATTTCACATTTGATTGTATGTTTTGATTGGAATTACTTACAAATATAAAGTTTAGCAGAAATCTTTGGTGTGATCCATGGAAATTTCTGTAAATGATATTCACATAAGAATTAATCTATATTTACAATACACCATTTTTCCTCTTATGTGGACCTACTGGCCCTGTAGAATTTCCAGGTATAAAATTAATTAAAGTTTTCCAGGGATAAAATTAATTACAGTTAATTTCTTTTTCTCAGAAAGTAGTTACTATTTCAAGTACCAATTTGTGCACTTGCTTAGCTTTAAAAATAGAAGTAATAATATGGATGAGAACGAGCTAAATACTGTGTATGTTGACTATAATGACTAGGACGTTTTTATTCCATTTTGACAGACATGAATAACAACAAAATCCTCAAAAATAAAATTACTCAAATCAGATTTTTCAGGGCTCAGTTGTGCTGCTGTTATTCATTTTGTTTTGACTGGTTGGAGAAAGCTGTGTTACTCAATGTGAACAAATGCAGCATGGCTAAAAATAAGGGCTGACCTTGAGGATATTCTAGTCAGTTTTAATAACTATTAATATTTTTCCCATGAAATCAAATGTTTAAGTAAAACAAGCACCCTGAAAATATATTTTACTGTGCTATATTCCAAGTGGAATGAAAATTAACTTTAGTACTTAACACTTTTTAAGAAAATTTAGCATAACCTTTGATATGATGGAATAAAATTGCACATACCAGCACACACATATTATGTGCTGATATATGTGTGTGATTTAGATGTGTATTTGAAGCCAGAAATACCCAGCAGAGAGGTCTACTGGATTTTTAAATTTTAAAATTTTAAAATTAATTTCAGATACCAAAAGTATGTCTGTCTGCCTGTCTGTCTATCTGTCTATCTGTCCAGCTTGGAATGATAAACTTACAAAGTAATTGCTGAAAAAGTGAGTGTAGTGGCTTTATATTTAAAAACTACATAAATCCTTCTAATTATGACTGTATTGATGCCTTGTAGGCACATCAATTTTCTCTTCACCCTGCTTATAGGCTTGCAAAAGGCATTTACTGTTACAAAGCCAGGATCTGGTGAGAAAGGAAATTTTAACAGTGGTCCTTGAACTGAAAAGGATTTATATTCAGGGATGTTAGGAATACTCTGTTTTGACCGAAGAGGTTATGTGGAGGAAGGTCTTGGGCCGTCACTCCAAGCTCTACGTTAACCACTCCAGCTGCCGAATGAGGCAGAGCTGCTGAAATGCACTGTTGAATTCACAATTAGGAAGCTCAGTAAAAAGGCTCCCTGCACTGCATCTCCAGTATCTCCATGAAACTGCTCTACAAAGCTTGTATCTCCAGAGGATATCTATCCTATGGAACTCCAGAATGTAAACTAGAAACTCTGCCCAAAGGTTTTGTTGAAGAAATTTCCTGTCTCTCAGCCTCTTATGAATTTCTCTTTGCACTGCTAATTATTATTTTGATATCTGGTTGCAGAGAAATGTTATGAATAATGTCCAATGTCCAGAAAAACTCATGGCTTATGATTTATTATAATTCTATTTTACTTCTAACATTTCTTAGATAACACTGGAACTTATTCAATAATAGCAGTTGAAAAATGCTCTGTTCAAATGACCACATGGTCTACCTGTGAATTTTTGAGGGATTTTTAAAGTTCTCAGCTTTCAAGCTGAACTCTTTGAAACAAATATTTGTGAGAAGGATGCACCTTCAATTGGTGGCTGCAGCTAACAGATACTAGGACTAGGAATCAGACCTGCAGAAATTCATTGTTCTTTGACCCTTTTTCCCCTGAAGTCTTCATTGGTATTCCCACAGAAAATGAGAGCTTTCAGGGTTTATGGCATGTGGGGATATTGGAGGCTTTATCCAACTTCAGGTACACTGAATGACTGCAACACAGATACCTCTGTCTGCTTAGGAAGATGACAGAATTTTGTCCAAAGAAAGCATGTTTGTCACTTATGTACTGGGGAGATCATGGGCTGTAACTTCCACAAAAAAGGCTACATATATAAACAAAGTGTGCTTTCTTTTTGTATTATTCTATGTATTCTTCATATCTAAGTGGTTTGAATTTTCAAGACTCATTTGTCTTGTTATACATTTATTAAAATATGAAAGCATCAGTAATATGTACATTCAATCTGTCCTTAATTATGTAAAAATATCATGTGCATGCATTAGCACACTGACAAGTAGATACTGTATATTCAAATAATGCCCTCCTAAAATTTATTTGAATTGTACCAAAGTATTGGCCAAAGCTCCAGAGAAGTTTAAGAAGTAGTCTGTTTCCCAAGGAGAACTTGGGATGAGTGACAACATGGGCAGAATCAATCAGACAATGACAGATAATAAGGTGAAACACAGATGAATGGAGCAGCTTAGCTCAGTTGGTATTTAGTATAGTTTAGTATTTCCTTTCTAAGTAATTTTGAAATTTTTCAAGCTGAACTGGAATTACAGCTTCTTAATATTTCTACAATGGAAAGATTGGAGATTCCAACAAAATCGGAGAACAAATTCAGCAGAGGTAAGAGAAGATCAGAATCCGCACCCCAGACTGTAGCAGCGTCTTACAAGGTGGTGTCTCTCTTTGTGGCTCATTATCCTACGTAAGGGACTCATGCAAGGATCATTATGTTGAACTCCCAACTCCTCTCTCAGGCCTATCTGAAATGAAAGCATCTGACTAAAAGGGTTGTCCAGGTGATGCTTCAATTTCGGCAGGCTTGATGCCATGACCAGTTCCCTGTTCTAGTGACTGACCAACCTCTCACTGAAGAGCCATTTCCTAATGTCAGATGTGAACTTCCCCTAATACAGCCTTGTTCCAGTTCTTTGTGCCTTATTGCTGGTCACTGGAGAGAAGAAACCAGCACCTCCCCACCCACTGCCCACCTTGAGGAAGCTGTGAACCACATGAGGTCTCCCCTCAGTCTCCTCTTCTTCAGGCTTGGTTCTCTTCAATGGACTAAGTGAACTTAGCCACTCCCCGCATGGTTTCCCCTCCAGACCTTTCACCATCCTCATGGCTCTCCTCTGGATGCTCCCTAATAGCTTATTTCTCATTTTGAGGAACCCGAACCTGCCTCACCTTTGAGGTGAGGCTGTCACAGTGCAGAGTAAAGACGGAGAATCCCTTCTCTTGCCTGGCTGGCGAGGCTGTGCCTGATGTATCCCAGGAGAGGGTTGGCCCTCCTGGCTGCCAGGGCACTGCTGACCCATGTTCAACTTGCCATGTATGTATGTATGTATTTTATATGCGCATATATATATGTATGTATGTAGATAGGTAGGTAGGTAGGTAGGTAGGTAGGTACGTAGGTATGTAGGTACATAGGTAGGTACGTAGGTAGGTAGGTATGAACAGCATTGCCCCATCCTAGGTGGAGAATTTGCTTTTCTTATATTTCATATGGCTGGTGATTGCCCAGCTTCCTATTCTTAGTCTATCCAGATCTCTCTGCCAGGCCTCTCCACCCTTGAGGGAGTCCATCCTTGACAGTCCTCCTAATTTAGTATCATCCACTAACTTAATGCATTATCTTGGTTTTTCATGGCCTGGTTTTTGGTAATAGGGGAACCACGGAGGTGGCTTCAATGAGCAGCTGCTGGAAGCTTCCACCGGGTTTGGCAGAGCAATCCCCAAGGGCTCTGAAGATGGATGTGCCTCCAGCTGAGCCTGGGCCAATGAGAGATGGTGGTAATGCCTCTGTGATAACATATTTAAGAGGAAAATCAAATCAAAGGGAGGCACAGGTTTTTTGTTCTAGCCAGAGAAGGGAAGGAGGTGAGAACATGTGAGGGAAACAAAGGAGTCACCAAGGTCAGTGGAGAATGTGGGGAAGGAGCTGCTCCAGGCACCGGAGCTGTGGTGAGACTGGAGAGNTGTGGTCTCACAGCGGAAGGGATCCTCTTCCAGAGCAGTGGAGGAAACCTTGGTCGATGAACTGACCAAAACCCCCGTGCCCTGTCTCCCTGCTCTGTGGGTCGGAAGGAGGGAGGAGTTGGGGGAAGAAAAGGTGTTTTAAGAGCTTATTTTACTTATTATCCTCCTCTGACTTTGTTAGTAATAAATTCACTTTGTATCTCTATAACTCACGCAACCTTCATTGATTTTTCTCTCCTCTGCCCAGCTGTGGCAGGGGAGGGTGAGTGAGCAGCTTTGTGTGTGTCTGGTGTTTGGCCAGTGTCAAATCATGACAAGTATATTCAATTTCTGCATCTGTGTGATTAATAAAAAACATTTTAAACTACTGAACTTAAAACAGAGCCCTGGTGAACCTCAGGGTGACAGGCTTCTAATTTGATGCAAGCCCATTTATTGTAATCCTTTGAGCCCAGCCTCCCAGCCAGTTGTTCATCCACCATGTTACGGACTTTCCTGCATGAGTGCTGGACATTTCTTACAGAAGGATACTATTTGAGACAGTATCAAAAGCTTTGCTAAACTCTGAGAAGCCCACATCTTCTGGGTTTCCTTAGTTAAAAGGTGTCTGTTACCTTTTGTGTTTGTGGTGTTAAGTGGGAATTCAATACTATTTCGCTCAGCCATGGGGCAAATAATCTGGAATGGTCACAATGTGACAGTGTCTCTTTGACTCTTCTGTATAATATATGAAAAATAAGCCTTAGGATCATCTGAAAATGGCACTTCTGCACTACTCAGAATGGCAGAGTGATAGCCTCACATGACAGCTTTTACGTGACAGATGTCTGCTTTTTATGACAGAGTTTTAGAGCAACAAGGTGAAATTAGAAAGGTATTGAAGATCAAAGGACAAGAATAGATGAAAATCAAGTTATAATTGAAGGTGTGTACATCCACTACAGGTGTCCTGCTGTTTAACATAGTTTATTAGTCCTACCATAGTGGACTGACTACTTATCCCCAAAAGAAATCTTGGCATAAAATGTGAAGTGAAAGAACTCAAAAATTAAATTACAGATTAGAACAAGTATGAACAGTCTCCATTTTTTATTTCTTTTTTCCTTTTAGTTTTTGCAAATATCACACTCCAAATTTTGTGAATCCAGGATAATCTAGCAAAACTCTTGTCTACTGGGGCAGAGCACTAATGACAGAGAAACACATTAAAATTCCTCTTGAATCTTCCTCAGATTCATTATCATCAGAATCTGTTAATAGAGCTATGCTCTAGCTAACCTTGTATGCCCAATAGGATGCTAATTAATTTCAATGAAAATTCTCAGTTAATTAGTATGAAGTGCAATTACATCTGTTATGTCATCTAGGTTTCTGTTCTCCTCAGAAAACATTTAATGATGACCATTTTCAGTTTCCTCCTTAAATGAATATTAAGCAGGTACTTTTTAAAATGGGCTGAAAAGCAAATTTTACATTCCCTGAAATTTTATGGATGAAACAGTTTTTTGTTTGTTCCTTAATTATGAATATATTAGAACTCAGAATATGATACTTGAAGTATCATGAAGTATCTGAAGTATCAGTTCAGATGCTATTTATTTTATAATATGGGGGGCTAAATTATTCCTCTTCTTCCTTTTTTCTTTTTTTTTTTTCCTTCTTATAGAAAACTTTATCTCTCTTGACTGTATCATTCAATCCAGAGGTGTGGCTGCATCTACAGATTGGAATGAAAATGGTGAGTGAAGACATCTGCATCCTGATATCCAGTTTCTGATTTGCTGTAAAGCTTTGTATCAGGTCCATCTACACATCTACATTTTAATTCTCTTGTAGAAATATCAGCTGATTCTACTTTTGTGCACAGCACATTGGAGCACTCATATCCACTGGGAACTTCAAAAGAAAAATATAGGACTAATACTCAGATTAAACTGAAGCCAGAGTGACTGTTAGCATGACATGTTGTGAATAATATCCAAAATGTTTGAATTTAGCATAATCATTCTGCAGGACTGTGAACATCTTGTGGGAAGCCCTGGAACTGAGGACAGACTGAGCAACTGGCTTCTGTGGTCTGCTCTGACAGCTGTGGCAGACAGTGACTGGTAAAAATGTTTGTTTTAATGCTAATCATATAATTTTATTAAAATGTCACCTGTTTATTCTTTCTTTTTGTTTAGTGGAGAACACCTTCCTGTTGTGTCAAGAGAAGCAGGAACATGATATGGCAGCCAGATTACTGAGGAAATGTGGAGTTTGAGGCATAGCAGCTGACGCCAGCTGGATTTAGTTGTGATATTTCAATGCTGACTTTTTAAAATGAGTTTGGTTTTGATTGTTTTTTATAATTTGAATGTTAAAATGGGGAGTGTGTGAGGGGTGTTTTTTGTTGGTTTTTTGTTTGTTCGTTTTGTTTTAATTTTCATAATATTTCTACATGGGTGGAACTTGGGAAGAAGGTCAGATGAGGGAGACTATGTGCCTGGCATTGTTTTTCAATAGATGTGCAGGCTGGAGAATAGTCTCACACCTAGTAGGGGTATCTAAAACGGAGCTAATTTCAGGGATCTGTTGTAGCTTTTCTAACAAACAACTAAATTTGCTCTGTGATACTCACTGGATTAAAATTAAAACTTTAAGTAGACAAAAGAGGAATTTTAGCTAGAATTCATGCCACGGCAAGAAACATTGAGAAGTTTCTGCTGCAATTTTACCAAATTCCTCCTGTAATATCTTCTGTCGTACCTCATATTCCCTGGATTGTCAGTCTGTTCTTGTCATGGCACTCAGCATCCCATGCAAGTTACACAGCACCAGGAGCAATTTTCAGAGACAGACTGCACTCTGGGAGTGGAAGAAATAACTGTCACAATCATGGTCAGGTACAGCATCTAAGGACTAAAGGATATCCTATCCTCTAATGCCACCAATTCTGAGCTTAACCGTCAATTTTGATTCAGTCACAAATTATTTCACTTAAAACGTGATGCACACTTCCAAAGAAAATGTGTGAAATGCCACTCCAAGCTATCTGCAGACTGTGGCGTGTAGCAAGTCTTACTGTTAGACTCCCAAAGGTCTTAAATAGAAAAAACACTTGGTTGCAACTGCAACAACATGGCTGTTCTCCCCTCCCTGAATGTCCAGTGGTGAAGCTCCACCAGAAAAAAGTAAAAGATATTCTAATGTAGAATCAGTAATCTACAATAACAGCTGCTAACTCCGCTCGGAGGAAATAAAGACAGATTAGAAAGGGCATCTCCCAAGAGCAGTGCCAAAGTCATTATTAACATTGGGACAGATGTTACACTGGGTAATTTAAAGACAAATGCTAATTTCATCCAAATCCCACTTTCAGGAAACCTCGAACTCTTTCTTGTCACTTGTTCATGTAATATCAGGATATGGCATTGCCATGAAGATTTCCTCTCTTACTCAATATTACTAGGAATTAAATTGCTTCTATAGGCATGTGCCACATGCTGCTCATTTACATGGCATTGCAAGCATATTTAATAAACCAATCCAGTGAATTATGCACCCAAAATCTTAAAAACAGAAGTGAAAAATTAATTTTAGAAGGTCTATTTTTTAAAGATTTATATGTATAATTGTAAATAATTCCATGTGCCTGGAAGATGAATCATCTCTAGATGATTAAATATTTGAGCCTAGGGCTTTGATATTCATTACTCCTAAGAAAAAAATATATTGCTTTTGGATTTGAGAGGCTTTTTAAATTCTGCAAAGAAATTGCAAGTTATCTGAGGTTTATTTGTGTTGCTTAGTATTCTTTCCTCTTTTTGAAACTGAAATATAAAGCTTTTCTAAGGTCAAATTGTGTTGCCAATGATCACAAAATAAGAAGCACTCAGCTTTTGTTTAGGCACAAGGCAGGAACACATAACTCCTTTTGTGGAATATTAATGTTCCAGCGGCACTGTCAGGGTAGCAGTTACGTACCTGTGGGGTCAGACATGCCCTCTTCAGAGGCCACAGAAAGCAAAGAGCATGTTTGCACAAATTCCCTTCCCTCTGCTTTCCTTATTACAGTAACATCCATCTACTGCATGACATAAAGCCTGAAAGTCAGGACTGAGTGTGTTATGGCAAAGGGAAACAGAAGTGATCAGAAACTGGGGAAAGTCAAGAGAGACTACCCTCTGTAAAGCACGGACTCAGCATCCTTGCCCACTTTGCTGTGTGCTGTTATGCAATGGGAAAGCTTCCAAGCAAAAATGTTTGAAATTTTTTTGTTAACAGATTTTGCCCATCATATTTTTTCCCTGTTTGGATCCATTCCTCATGCTCCCCAGCAGAGAGGGAAGTTTCAGACCATCACAGACTGTATTTTTTGTTATTTTTCACATGCAGTGTTGATTGAGCACACAGCATTTGGCAAGTGTGAAAGCTGAAGGAAAAAAGGCAGTGCTACATTTCAGCTATTTTTCCTTCCTTTTTTCTTCCATAAAAACAATTTTAGCACATCAAAGAGACAGTCCTTAGAGCAAATATTTTGCCTAATTGTACTAAGTGGTGTTGAGAGGACATTTTCAACTGCAATATTTACAAAGCTCTTATTGTGTACCCTTAATTACAGGTTAAGTGCATATTTAGTTCCTAAGATGGGTAATAAATATAATGCAATCAAAGTGCTCTTTGCAGTGGTTCTTTTCCATTAGCAAAAAATTGCTACATTTCCATTAATTATGAATAGAAATAATGATACACAGGCCAAATAACACATGAAATTTAGAAAGCTCTTTAAGGTAAATGTAAGGCCTTTTTCTATTGTTGCTTTAATGTAGAATGTCTCTGGCACATATGTAAATAATGCAGTTTTCTGTAAATCTGAAGATTGTGTTTTTGAGTGTTTTACTTCTTGGTGAAAGCAGAGAGTAATGACCCTTGTGCTCACTAATGTACATCGTGGTGCTGGTTGTATCAGGAAAAGTCTGTGGGAACGCAGGTACCTCGGCATAAATCAGGGTAGATACATGGTTGCTTTGCTTTATGCTGAGAGAGAGATTCATCCCCTCCAGCACGTGTGATGCTCTCCATGGTATTCACAGGAGGTGTGGCCTGGATCCCACTGTTGCCAACAGTCCCTCATGTCTTTCCCTTTCTGGCATCAACTCATCCTTATCTTGAGCATCTGCAGCTGGTCAGAGGTTTTGAGACAGCTCTGGACTATGGTGTCCCAGCCATGGGGTAGCAACAGAAGAAATGTCATCTTCCCATGTATCACTGCAGGAAGGATGCACCCCATGGCTCCTCAGTGCCTGAGGACCTCTTCCAATTTCTTCTTACAATCCATCTGGGGACTCACAGCACATCCTTCTGCCCACTCCAACATGTATCCCAGTGCACCCACTCTGCAACTCAGCAAGTTTTACACATGAAGAAGAAGAGCAAGTTCGGACTTTCCAGCANGAGCAAGTTTGTACTTTCCAGCACAAATATTTTCTACCCAGATGGCCCCCGTCAGGAACAACTGTGCTCTCAACTGTGCTCTCAACTGTGCTCTCACAACTGCTTTCACCAGTCCAGCTGGCTTCACCATATGTGGGACAGTGTAAAAGGCCACAGAGGATTTCCCCAGGTTAAAACATACACATCAGAGCTAGTGAGCTCTCAGGTTTGTGATACACAGGAGACCAATGCCAAACTCTCCCAATGGAGCCTGGGCTGATACCCTTACTCCTTAAAGCACAACCCTTCACTCACTGAGAAGGTGCAGATGAATCTGATGTGAGCACTTCATTGAACTCAACAGGAATTTTTACAGGTCTATATCTTATACATACTCCTTTAGGCCTCTGGATGTGTGAGGCTGAATGTGCTAGAGCAACTAAATGTACTATGAATATTACTCTCAGGTTCTTAAGTACTTTAGAGTGGTAAGTTAGGCCTTAAGTGAGTTTCTGTTGGGCTAATAGTAAATTTGATAGACTATTTTAAAAAATTATTTAAATTAGACTATCAATTTAGTGCTGCTAGATTGAAGTCTAGTTAAAACCTTTAGGCCTAAACCCTTGGTTAAGTCTGAGGCTACGTTTGGCGAGGCATGCCAAACTCTGAAACTTGAGATTCAATCGAAAGATCTTCCTCATGCCCTTTTACCCTTACCCTTTCCCACCTTATCTTTTTTCCATCCCCGGCCTTTGCACAGATCATTTGAAGTTGATTTTGGGTTTGGATTGATTTCAGATTTTTCTCTGCACACTTTAACTGTATAGTTAGCAGTAGAGCAGACCTTGGCAATGAACTCTGTCATGCTGTCACTACTATATTAAAACTGCTTTTTGCCAACACCTTTGCTGGTGATTCTTTGAGTGACATAAAACACTCATTCACAGCATTGCTAGTCCAGTACTGACATATTTCCCTTGTCTAAGGATGAACTTGTCATTGGTGGCTTCTAGCCTGGCAGATTTTTTCTGCCAGTTTTTTGTTTTCTCTGTAGTCAGAAGCTCTTTTCTTTCTATAGCCACATACTTTCCCCCTGGAGGGAAGAGGACCAATATATTTTGTCTTGCAGAATAGTCATCTATGGGTATATACAGTGTTCACTTTTTATAGGTTTTATCAGTATTTTCATTAATTAATACACTTTCTAGAAGTGAATTTACAGCGGAAAACACTTCAAAAAAAAAGTGCCACCAAACAATAACCTTCATTTAAAAAAAAAGTTCTTAACAAGGAAAAGGGATTGATGAATTGCTGAAATTTGGGCATGACAAATAAGCAAAGGAAAGTGCTTGGTGAGGAAGAGCTGCAGACCACTTTGTACTACAAAGGCTCTGTTTTACAGAAACCACTCAGGAGAGATTCTGGCAACAGTAAGCTGTGGGAAGGGGCTAGATAGGGTGAACAATCTCTTATGGGAGCTTCCAGAAATAGGTTTTCCTTATGTCATTCTTGTTACTTGTAGTAGATTTTCTCATCAGCAAATAATGATTCAGAGACCAAATAGGTCTAGGTTAGGGTGCAAGCAAATGACAAGACAAGATCCAAAAAAGGAAAGGGAACCTTGCTGGGCACTGCAGAGCACCACAGTCAGCCTTGCCAATGTTGTTGCTCCTTTCTAATTCTCCAGTGTTTGGAATTATGTGAGCAGAAATTTGGTACACTGTAGGGTGACTGCTGATATTTAATTTCCACTTTTCTTTTGCACAGTGTGAATATCTAGAGGGGAAATGGGGTCTCTAAATGAAGGCTGTGACATGGTTAGTACCAGTTCCAAAAGGACTTCTTAACCTAATACCTTAAAATTTAGCAGTGTCCTTGACTGAGGCTATTTTCAGTCAAAATAAAGCCACTGCAATTATGGAATAAATAAATCGAAAACTGCTTACTGTGTTTTCTACTTTCATCATGTTTGCCCTAATGATGGTTACTTCTGCTTGGTTAGAAATCTTTGTCCAGGGGAAAAATAGCGAGGAAATTGCAGGTCATGAGTTACCTAGAAAAAGGCAGTCAATTTTAGAAAATATCCATAGCTTCTTTTAAAGCAGCTCTGAATGCATTGGCTGTATTCATGCTCGTATATTATCAGCTCTCTCTCATATCAATACTGAAAAAAATTCAAAATATATGTCTGGCCCTCGAAGAGACCTCATTAAAAAAATTCTATTTTTAACAAAAGCATGTCTTTGGAATTTCATCATTTTTGGAAAACCTTAATCTGTTCCATGAGTATCACTTATCAAAAGAATTTTGGTTTTTATAGAATTTCAAACAGATTCTGAGGGAATAAGAAGGAAGCCTGTTGTAAACAAAATCTTATGGTAGATGTTTAA